>JBAMBK010000909.1:0-56048 GCA_037043435.1 Drosophila suboccidentalis
TCAAACCATCGATAGCTATCGATAGTTTTCGATAGTGTGTTATTTGCGCATATATATGCTAGATTCAAAAAATTATCTTTTTTTTTATAAAATTGCAACTAAAATTTGAAATTGGTATTAATTTAGGTGCTATAAAACTAAAAACAAAATAAATAAAATTCGATATCAACAATAATGTTTCGCCATGAGCTTTTTGTAAAACCCATAGTTCCGCGATCTAAATCTTTTTGTCCAGCCTACTAAACAACATTATAATTTTTATTATTTCCGTTAAGCTCTTCTTTACCTATTTCGACTATAGCCGCTATAGATGACAGGGCTGCACTATCGATAGTGGTCGATAGTTTTTTATGACGCTCAACTCGTCACAGAAAGGCTCGCATTTGGCATCTGCAGCTTCGGAAACATTTAAGTTTTGTGTTTAATAATTATATATTTTTAAGACATGGATAAATTCCTTACTATAGTCGAAAAGGTAAAGAAGAACGTAATGGAACTGAACCTAATAACAATTTTAATGTTTTAATATTTATGTGTACCCGCCACTTCAGTCGAGTCCGAGTGTTCAGTTCAAAGTTTTAGATTAGAAACATTATTATTGATAGCGAATTTTATTCATTTTTAGTTATAAAATTCCTAAATTAATACCAATATCAAATTTTAGTTGGAATTTTAATACAAATTTATAATTTTTGGAATTAAACATATATATGCTCAAATTAACACACTATCGAAAACTATCGATAGCTATCGATGGTTTGAAAAATAATATCGCTGACTATCGATGGTGCCGACTACACGAGGGAGTAGGGTTGTTGATATTTTTAAAAATATCAATATCGTTGATATTTCGATATAAAAAAAATATAATTGTTCTTGATATTTTTGACAAAAAAAATATCGATAATATCGATGATATAAATATCTGGGCGCGAGCTTAAATCAACAGTTTTTCCACCCCAAATTAGTCATGTTACAACTAATGTTTACTATTTTATTGCACATTTTGCGCTTGGATGTTGAATGGACAACTGAGCAGGTTGAGTACAAATTACGAACTGAGTTTTATTTCTTAAAATCTTAGCCTTACGTAACTAACATGAAAATCTTAATGTCTAACTCCTTCCAGTCATTGGAAGGACCCCCAGATAGCTGGGTTCGCGTGTGGCGTACACACATGCCTATCTTTCCTTTCCAGCCGTTCTCATACGTCTAAAAATAGTTTTATTATAATGCACTACAAGTGCATTTTGTGTTACATTTTTGTGTGTGTTTTAGCTTAGGTCAAATTTCAGTGTCCCGTCACTCGATCGGTGTTTTCGGGACACATTGTTTTTAAATGCCCTTGTGTTCATGCTTGAACATTCTGCCGGGGGGCAATGAGGGTTATGGTTGCTGATAGTTTCTTTTTGCATATTTATATTATAATATATTATATAATAACATTTTTTTTTTACAGTTTACACAGGGCTTGGAAAGGCGATAGCTTGTCATTTTCTTCTTGCATTTACTTTTCTTAATGCATATACAATTAATATTAATACTATTATTATGCCAATAATGAGCGACAGATGCCCAGACATGTGATGGAACTTAAGTTCCTTTAACTCGAAGTTTAAAGGGTCCCATATTATTTTGGTTTCATAGATTTCAAAGTGAACGCCATAATGTTCATTAATATTTCATTTAATATTCTTACAGTACAATCTGAATAAATAGTCAATATGCCTGTTTTATCTAAATCGTTGATATTATGCTGATTATCTAAAAGTCTGATAATATCTTCTTCAATTTGTTTTCTATCGTCTGCATCTATTATACCAAACAATATCTGGTACAATGAGCATATAAATTTAAAACGTGCACGTTTCATTCGTGGGGTTGTGTGCCATAAATAACTTGTTCTTTTCTTCCAAGTCATTATATGTTATTAAGAACTAAATTACAGTGATCTTCAAAATCATGCAATCTGTTACATACACTTCTTATTTTTTGTATTAAATTTGTACCCTGCTCTATCATTGAAAAATATGTGTCCATGTCATAAAACACAACTAAATCCCAAGAAGACGTTATAACTTCGATTTCACCCATCGGATCTAAATATATCAAAGCTGTACTATTAATGTTTTTGATTACACATTTTTTCTTTACGTTGCCTAATGAAGTTGCATTTGTAAGTTGACAGAATAGCATCAGTATTAGCATGACTCCTATATTCGGTTCTTTAGGCCTATTACGCGTGACTCTTTCTTTTTCAGAGTTATTTGCGGATTCCTTAATTTCAATTAGAGGGCCTATTTTATTAATTGATCGTGTAACTATCCCCTCTTGAACTCTAATCCTTTCTATTCTCACTTTGTCATTTCTGCTTTTATGAATAACTTCTAATTTTCCTAAGGGCCCTCTTGCTGGGTGGTAGTTCTCAGATTTAATTAAGACTATCTGCCCTTCTTCGATATTTTCCGATTCTCTTTTCCAATTAACCCAAAATTCTATTTTTAGTTTTTTAATTAATTTCAACTTGTCCAAGCTACCGATTCTTTCATCGGCTATGGACTCAACCACCTCTAGGTTTGGTCTACCAATTAAAGGATAACCTGGAGTTAGTAATTCTTTATAGTTTGCTTCATTTTCAGTTGTACACAGAGGTCGTGAATTTAATACTGCCTCATTCTCATGTGTTAAACTTTTAAAATGATTTTGCATTAATTTTTCCCCAGCTTCACAAATACCTCCGAAGTGAGGTCCTGCCGGGGGGATAAAATGCCAGTCATTCCCATCTTTTTTTAAATCGTTGGCGTTACCACTGAGGGCTTTATCTTCTTTATCTTCAACTAATACGTCTCTGTTATCGAGTTCTTCCAATTTGCTAACTTGTTGCTTTGGTAGCTCATTCTTTCGCTCCTCAGTCAACATCCACATGCGCCTGCCCAACAGATAGTCAGATTTCTTAACATCTGTGAGCTTTTTAAGATTCACCTCCTTTTTGGCCTTAGCACTTGTATTTGAGGCTACTTGTTGCGTCCCTTCCTCTTCTCGCTGTTTCTTAGCTGGCGGGTAACTGACATATACTGGCTTCTTCTCCAGCCCCTGCAGATAGCAAAAATGCTCTAGTGCCTGCGCTTTTGAAATTTCAAGTTCTGTTTCCCTTTGAATTTTCTTGTCTAATGCTTTTACAAAACTACAGACGTCAAACTCCAAATCGGCGACGTCATCGTTGCATGAAATGCCTTTACTGGCTAACTTCTGCACTTTACTATCTATCTTATTCCAAAGATATTCAATTTTTTCTCTCCTTATGCCGCACTTCTCAGTGTCATAATCAGCTAACGCCATAAATGTTTCGTCCAGATACTTTCTTAGTTGTTCAATATCTTTGTCGATTTCATCCGCAAGTTTGCGATCATCGTCATATTTGTGAAGGGTTTTAGTTCCAGGATCTAATATCTTCTTGGAGCATGAAGGTTTGTGATCGTCGTCATATTTATGAATTATTTGAGTTCCAGGATCTAATGTCTGCTTGGAACACGAAACTTCTTCTATTAACTTTTGAATTCTACCTAATGTGTATTCGTATAGCCGTTTATTGAAATAGTCATGATCAACTATTCCAATTTTCAGCAGCACACTATGGTTATCACAAAACTCTTTCTTTATATTTTCTAATATCGGGATTGAGTCCCTGGAAAGAATTTCCTCTTCTAACTTCTCTACCTTTTCAACTAACGACGCTTGACACGTCAAAAATTTAATGGTCTTCTCTGTCAGCATATTGACTATTTATTCAATTTTTTTTTTTATATGGAAACCCTTTAGATTAGTTGCATATGATTGGCTTACAATCTTTGCCAATCATATGTTTTTAGTAACAGCCTAACAGAGTTTAGTAGTTTTCAAGCAGCACTTTCGCGCATCAGCTTGAGTTTAGAAACTAAAATTAGGGGCAAGAGAGGCCTTCGCATAAATGCGGCTTCTTTTGCGTTACTTCGCTCGAGTGCGAAGTTGTTTTTCAATGTCGGCCAGATGTTCTTTGTAGCGTTGCCTCTCCTCCTCCGTTGCCTGTGTTTTCAGTAGATCCTTGGTTAGCCGCCTCTGCTGTAGCAGTTTTATACGTTTTCCGCCTCGTTGTTGTTGTTGCGCTGCCGTCGTTGCTGCGCTGCCGTCGTTGCTGTTGCTGTAGTTGCTGCTTCTGCCTCTGCCGCTACAATTGTTGTTGCTGCTGCTTCTGTAGTTGCTGCTGCTGCTGTAGCTGCTGGTACTGCTTCTTTTTTTATACGTATATTATATATAATGTATGCTACATTATACATAAAAACTCACTTTCTGATGTAAAGCCTCAGAAACGCTATAATAATTTTCCGATGTCTGCCTCGGAAACGCAACTTTAACTATAACTTAGTATTAGTAAAGATTTTTTTTTGTTTATACCTTGTCTCTTACCACTGATGGGGGAGAACAAAGGTTTTTATTTTTGTGATCCGGCTTCTTCCTCGGATACACAATTTTATAACTCTGGGTTCATATATTGAACACAACAGAGATTATATAAATTATTCAGCAACCTTTAGCTACACAAGACTATAAGGCGCTGGTTTTTATTTCTGTGTTTCTTACCACTGGTGGGGGAAAACAACAGAATGCTCGAAGGACCAAAATGAATGGACAACTGAGCAGGTTGAGTACAAATTACGAACTGAGTTTTATTTCTTAAAATCTTAGCCTTACGTAACTAACATGAAAATCTTAATGTCTAACTCCTTCCAGTCATTGGAAGGACCCCCAGATAGCTGGGTTCGCGTGTGGCGTACACACATGCCTATCTTTCCTTTCCAGCCGTTCTCATACGTCTAAAAATAGTTTTATTATAATGCACTACAAGTGCATTTTGTGTTACATTTTTGTGTGTGTTTTAGCTTAGGTCAAATTTCAGTGTCCCGTCACTCGATCGGTGTTTTCGGGACACATTGTTTTTAAATGCCCTTGTGTTCATGCTTGAACAGATGTAATGTCGTTTATTTTATCCGAATAAATTTTTGATTCGTCGATCGTTAAGAAAAAAATGGCGCCAAAATATAAAAAAAACTGGTGAAAAATAGCGCACGATAATATCGTACAATTATATCGATATTGATAATATCATCAGAAAAAAATATCGCCCAAAAATATATCATCACCAAAAGAAAAATATCGATACATCGATATTTTGATATTATATCAACAACCCTACGAGGGAGGTGGAGAAATATTGAATAAATCCTTAAGAAACAAAAAATTGATAACAAATGAATCATAAATTCAGAAACTCAACTTAAATATAATATATTCGGAGTACAAAATTTAGAAGAAATAAAAGTGGGAACAAAAAATTAGGAAAATTAAAAATCCAAAATATTTTACTAAAAATTGCAATCATACAGTAATATTTATGCTATTATGCGAATTTTTAGTAATTTAAAATATTTTTAATTTTGGCTTTTTCTAATTTTTATTTCCTTATAACATTGTTCTTAATTTTGGTGTCATTTCATTTCCTATTTTATCCTACCAAAATTTGTCATTCTTATTACTATCCGAAATTCGCATAGGAAATCTGTTTAGCTAATAAGTACATAATAAACTTGTTATTAATACATGTATTTAACTTTCGCCTTAACAAAAAAACAAGCTACATAAAAATGATGATGAATCTATTGTGCTGCCAATTTGGCATCCAATTGTCGCAGATCGACGCCCAGTTCGGTAAGTCGTTTCTCCTGCTCTTTGGTGTCCAGTCCGTGCTCCTTGTTGTATCTGTAGTTGACTGTCAGCTGTACCTCCTCCAAGCCGCTAACATGATCATACAAATTGCCCTCGAGACGCAGATCAATGTCGCTCTCCTCGCGCAGCACGCAAAAGTAGACCAGAAATATGGCCAAGCTGGCGGAGATTACGTACGGTTGATACCACAGGGCTTCGTCGCTGCCACCGCTGCGGGTGTCGCGTGCACGCCATGACGCCGCCTGGCTGCCAAAGAATTTAATGGGCTCGTTGCTGATCGGCTCCTCATCCTGTGGTGACTTTTTGACGCTGCCGCCTTTTGGCAAATTCTGTGCATAGCCACGAACGCCTGCGACCGGCAGTAGGGATCTGTAATACGTACTTGTTAAATATACACAAATGTAAATAATTTACTACATTTACCTCAAGTTACGAGTTTTTGTCAACAAGCGCAACATTTTGTTGGAAACTAACAAAAATTTCATAACAATTGTTTCAACAGCTGTTGGCCGGTCAAGAATTATCGAAAAGTATCGATTTATCTATCAATTACATTTGCCGGCAAGTGAAATTAGGGATGAGCGATACATATAATCTCTATGAGTGGGCTGCCAACTCGTTTCACTGTCGGTGTCACTCTCACGTCGCACACGTGTTGGCTGCAAAAATATTGTAAACACGCGCTGCAATTAAGCGCTTAAAAATGGGCGCAACTAAAAATATGGACTTGATAGGCACCATTGAGGATGATGCTGAGGTGGAGAATCTATCCGAAGACTCGGACGCTGAAGTCGAAGTGAGTAAATGCCAGAAATTATCGCTCTCTGCATTTTTGACACTCTCTTTCGCAGTATCAACCGACAAAACTGAGACACAAGAAGGTGACCGAGTTCGAAAAAGGCTTTGAATTTGTGTCGTCGGTCAAGGAATACAATCAGGACACATGGGATGATCTGATGAAGTATGTGAAGCGCAAGGCGCGCACAAAGACAGACGATAAAATCGCGGCGCGCTTGCAGAAACGCGGAGGCGCCGAGGCCGTTGCAGCTGAGCAAAGCGACGAGGAAATCGACTTATCAGATGATGAGCTGCAGCATGATAATTTGCGACTACGCGAAAAGAAACAGAGCAAAAACAAGAAGAAGAAGCAAACAGATGACGACGAAGAGGAGGAGGGCGAAAAAGTGCAATTCGCTGATACAATCGAGTCCAATGAACTAATAACGTCCTTCTATCAAATGAATCTGTCGCGTCCGCTGATGCGTGCCATCGGTGTCCTGGGCTACATTTATCCCACGCCCATTCAATCATCTACAATACCCATAGCACTGCTCGGACGCGATGTTTGCGGTTGTGCGGCAACGGGCACAGGTAAAACAGCTGCCTATATGCTGCCCACTTTGGAGCGTCTGCTCTATCGACCGCTCAACAACAAGGCAATCACACGGGTTCTGGTGCTAGTGCCCACGCGTGAGTTGGGCGCCCAGGTCTATCAGGTGACCAAGCAGCTGTGTCAGTTTACCACCATTGATGTGGGTCTGGCCATTGGCGGCCTCGATGTGAAGGCTCAGGAAGCTGTGCTCCGCCAGAATCCGGACATTGTTATTGCTACGCCAGGTCGTCTGATCGATCACATTAAGAACACGCCAAGTTTCAGCTTGGATTCCATTGAGGTAAGTAAACATAAACAGTTGTCTTGGTAGAACTAGTTAATATGATGATTCTCCATCCTTGCGCTCTGAGCTTTGCGATCGAGGCTTTGCGGATACAACTTTGGTACTTGCAACTGCGTGGCAGCTGCAAGCTGATTCTCTTTTATTTAGATTATTAAGTCTGCTTTCTATAGATACTAAAGTATCTTTAAATTATTGCAGGTGTTAATTTTGGATGAGGCTGATCGTATGTTGGACGAGTATTTTGCCGAGCAAATGAAGGAGATTATCAACTCCTGCTGCAAGACCCGGCAGACAATGCTCTTCTCGGCGACCATGAGCGAACAGGTCAAGGATTTGGCTGCCGTTTCGCTGGACAAGCCAGTGAAAGTCTTTGTCAACAACAATCAACAGGTGGCCTACAATTTGAGGCAAGAGTTTATACGCATACGCGAGGATAAGGAAGGCGATCGTGAGCCCATCCTGGCGAGCTTGATATGTCGCACCTTCCACGACCATTGCATGGTCTTTGTCCAGACCAAGAAGCAGGCACATCGACTGCACATTCTGCTCGGTCTGTTGGGCGTCCGAGCCGGCGAATTGCACGGCAATCTGACGCAACAGCAGCGTCTGGAGTCGCTCAAGAAATTCAAGGAGGAGCAAATTGATGTACTGATTGCCACCGATGTGGCGGCACGTGGTCTCGATATTGTGGGCGTCAAGACGGTTATTAATTTTGTTATGCCCATTACCACGGAGCATTATATCCATCGTGTGGGTCGTACAGCTCGTGCCGGACGGGCGGGCATCTCTGTCTCCCTGGCGGGCGAGAAGGAGCGCAAGATTGTCAAGGACATCATTAAGAATGCCGAGAGCAGCGTCAAGAATCGCATTATACCACCCGAAATCATTGAGAAGTATCGCAATAAGCTGACGGCTCTGGAGCCCGAAATACGTAAGTGATAATTTACTTTATCCAAGTGGAAATGACTTAAAATTAATTGAATTTCTGAATATCTGCAGAGAATATTCTCGATGAGGAGCAGGCGGAACGTCAGCTGGCCAAGACGGAGCAGCAGATGTCGAAAGTAGAGCGCAGGCTTCTGGGACAGCCCAACGAAAGACGCACCTGGTTCCAGACCAAGCAACAGCGGGAGAATGAAAAGGCGCGGCTTGCGCTGACCGATGGCGACGATGGCGCTGCCACAACGACAGCAGGGGGCAGAGGCAAAGGCAAGGCGGCGGGTGGCAAACGGAAGCGCCCAGAGTATGGTGGCGATGGGGAGGATGGACCGCCAGTCAAAGAGTTTGACGCCAAGCGCAAGAAGAAGAAGGAGCCCAGAAAGAAGACGCCCGAACAGCTGGCCAAGGAACGCGCCATGAAGGAAGTTGAAAAGGTTTCGCTAGTGCGCGCCAAAATGGCCAAACTACGCAAGCGTCCGGGTAAACTGGGCGCAGCAACGGAGACCTCCAAATATTCTGGGTCCGCTGCTGCCGGCGGCAAAGCCAAGCGACGTGGTGGACAATCCGCCTTCACTAACGATCTAACCGATGTCAGTCGCGGCGGCGCATTGCGTTTGAGGTGAGTGCTAACCAAATAATCATCTATACACATTTATTTACAAACCTTTTTAAACAGATCCGAGGCGAATCGACACAAGAAGATGACGAAAATTGCCGCTAAAAAGAAAACGAGCAACGTTAAGCTGACCAACAAGGCGGGCAAAAACAAATTCAACAAGGGCAAAAACTTTGGAGGCCCCAGATTCGCCAAAAAGGGAAAGAAATAAGGCATGTTAATACTTTTAATAAAATATAACAATTATATACAAATAAATAGGATGTACATACATTTATTCCTGTCAAAACTGGCTTTTTTTATGGTTATTTACAGGGTAAATTGAAAACAGCAGTGTAGCGGGAATTTTGGCTATTTCAGCTTTTTTTGACTTAAATGTTGACAGCACTGATTAAGCCGCTCAGTGTGACCATCGCATTTGTTGGCATATTAGCAGATTACACAACCGCAAATCGATTAACTCGAATGTGCGCTATATTTGGCTTGAATGATATGATTCCACATAGTTAAACACTTACAAATATATGAGAATTTGAAATTGTATTTCTCTGAGAAATTTACAATTTTTTTTAAGAAATTACTGCGAAATGAACGATTTAGTTCATGATTGACTGAATAAGTTCATTAGTTTATTTTAATGACCCGTTCATTTGTACTTTTTCAGAACGAAACGACACAACTCTAGTTTTAAGCTTTGCCATTTTTGTTTGGTTTTTTGCGTTTCGCTGCGTAATTTTTTAATAGCTCTCAGCTACTATTTACAATGTTTTAATTGTATTGCATTGCAAATTCGGACAATTTAAGTAATAAAATGAGCAATAAACATAGGTATGGCCCACCGCCAGATTCGGATGATTCAGACGACAGCAGCTACGATGGCTTCTATTTTCCTGATAAAGTTTGTGCCTTTATTATGTTTTATTTGTAAATAATTTTCATCTTGGTTGGTATATTTACAGTTGCAACGCGAGAAGCCCAGAGTGTATGTAAAACGGGATCAAAACCTGTACGATGCTTTGCAAAATGGCGATTTGCAGCGGGTGCTTGAAGAAATCGATGATCTGCAGTTCCCAGTGGACGAACAGGTGTGCGACGGAGACACGATGCTGATGCACGCCTGTCGCAATGGCCACTATGAGCTGGCCGTGCATCTGGTCGAAACGTGCAAAGCGAATGTCAACAAGCAGTTGGATTCCGTAGTGCCGCTAATGCTGGCCTGTGACTGCCAGGCCAAGGATCAGTATGTGGCTGAGAAACTGGTGCGTCTGCTGCTCAGTCATGGAGCTGTTATCAATGTCTCGGATAAATACGGCATGACGCCTTTTATGTTTGCCTGCCGCAAAGGTTACACCAACATTGTGCGACTGCTAATCAAAGATGTCAGCTTCGATGCGGTGGACAATCAGGGATGCACCCCAATATTCTTTGCCATCGAGAATAATCACGCTGATATTGTTAAGCTGCTGATGGAGGCGGGCGTCAATGCCAACATAGCCAACAATAAGGGCTACACACCCAAACAGGTAGCAGAATTTCACGGCTTTTACGATCTGTTGGAGTTGCTGCCACGCGAGAATGCCGTTTATTTGGTGCCATCGGAATTCCTGTCCTATAACACACTTCGTGATCATGTTCCACGCATTTTCCTAAAATCCGACTGCCCGGAGTACTTTCAGGAGCTGAACACCATACTACGCACCATAGATATGGACAATATGCTGGAGCATTTTGCTAAATCACATACCTCACTTGGAGAATTCCTCAACATGGATGACAAGAAACTTCGTGATATTGGCATTAAGTTCCCCGTCTATCGCAACAAGATAATGAAGGGCATACTGGAGTAGGTCTTTAAGGTTGGATTAACCAAAATATTCGGAAATTAATAATATTGTTTCTTCTGTGTAGCTTTCATTTGCATCATTGGTCGAAGAAATCCATTGCGCGCGTTAAGAAGGATGGCCTAGAAAAGTGAGTTACGTTTATTATACATATTTATTTCTGAATGAGCAAAAAAAGTAAAGAACACTAAAGCGTAAACGAAACCACGATTTCGTTTATTCTTTTGATTGTTCTCTTCGTTCCGCTCGCAGTCGCCAAACAAGCCGCTCGCACAAAAAGAATTGCAAAGAAAATTGTGAGGGAGAGGCACTGAGAGAGTACAGTTTGCGAGACAGCACTTTGCCAAAGTGTATTTACTATAAGTAGAAGACGTCACCTTATAGTAAATACACCTTGCACTTTGCGATGTGGTCCCCAAACAAATTTGTATGTATATATGTGTGTACATATAAATCAATTTCCGACACGCACGCATACATTAAAAAAAAAAACCGCTAAGTACGCGAGCAAAACGGAAACAAAAAGTGAGAGCCAAAGAGCAGATCCTGGTTCGCTCTCTTCTCAAAGCGCTCGCGAGCAAACAATTTTTTGTAGTACGTTGGAAATAATAGATAGATTTTCGGGAGCCCTGATAATAAGACATATTTTTAATAACATCTAATTTTTTCAGCTTCTATGATATACTCATGATCACTGCTAATCATCTGCAGCATTTGGTCATTATACAGTCATCGCTGCGGTTCGTGATACGGAATCAGTTGGCGGGTAATCTCGGCCAGCCAACGGAGATGCAATTGATTAACTTGCAGAGCAGCTTGAATGCATATCGCGGCGTTATAAACGATCTCACCAAGACTATCAAATATGTAAGAATGTACATATTTTTTAATATTCAATATATTTTAATATTATTTTCACAGCTTGGTTCATTCAGCCCACCAAAAAGTCCGCTTTATATTGATTACAACGAGATTATCGAGGAACGCAAGCGGCGCAAGGTTCGCAGTTACTTCAAATATACGACTCTAATTTTGGGTATATCTGTATTTATCTGCTTTAAATGCAAATGGGTGTTTTAATAATATTAAGCAGACAACTTATAAAGTATTAGTTAACATGCATTTCCGTTAAAGCTTAAAACACATGCTTAAATATGTCACAAGTACAATTAATCTTAGTGTACGAATTTTGAAAATTCCCTTTAAGTTCTCGAATCCAAATAGTTGTTGTTAAAACGCTTTATGAATTATTAAATGAAGTTTATGTTAAGCTTAAAATGAGTTAAATAAATGAAATTTTTGTTGAAAATGGAAATAAAAACTCGTTGGTTAAAAGGAAACAAGGCTGCCACACGTTTCAAAATTATCGGTGACTTTTTCTGGGAGCCAAGGCTGCCACACGTTTCAATTCTAGTTGGTTCAATCGAATTGAATCATGAAGTTCATAATGTGAACAACAACAACTCTTGAGATTAACAGATTTTGGCGCCATGCTGGAGCCGGGAGTAATAAAGAAATTAGACGAGGTGGTTGTCAATCGCATAGCCGCTGGCGAAATAATTCAACGTCCGGCCAATGCGCTCAAGGAACTGCTGGAGAACAGCCTGGATGCCAAGTCGAGTCACATTCAGGTGAACGTCAAATCCGGAGGCCTCAAACTGCTGCAAATTCAGGACAATGGCACCGGCATCCGCAAGGAGGATCTTGCAATTGTCTGCGAGCGCTTCACTACCTCCAAGCTGAGCAAATTTGAGGATCTGACAGAGATTGCCACCTTTGGCTTTCGGGGCGAGGCGTTGGCCAGCATCAGCCATGTGGCCCATTTGAGCATACAGACCAAGACGTCCAGCGAACGTTGCGGCTACAAGGCCAACTATGCGGATGGCAAGCTGCTGGGCGCACCCAAGCCATGTGCCGGCAATCAGGGCACGATAATAACCATCGAGGATTTGTTCTACTCGATGCCGCAGCGTCGACAGGCGCTCAAATCGCCAGCGGAGGAATTTCAAAAGATCTCCGATGTTATCTCCAAATACGCTGTGCACAATCCCCACGTGGGTTTCGTGCTGCGCAAACAGGGCGAACAGCCGGCACTGAAGACACAGGCGTTCAGTACGCGGACAGAGAATATTCGTGCCATTTATGGTGCTGCCATTGCCAAAGAACTGATGGAGTTTAGCCACAAGGATGACATGTTCAGGTTTGAGCTGGAGTGCCAACTGACCCAGGTGAACTATGCGGCCAAGAAGTCAACGCTGCTGCTGTTTATCAATCAGCGTTTGGTCGAATCCCCTGGTGAGTTGTGGATCCCTAGATTGCCCTTTACTAAAGTCCATGTCCTTGCAGCACTCAAGACCGCCGTGGATGCGGTTTATGCCACATACCTGCCACGTGGTCAGCATCCCTTTGTTTACATGAGTCTGTCAATGCCGCCGCAGAATCTGGACGTCAATGTGCATCCCACAAAGCACGAGGTGCACTTCCTCTATCAGGACGAGATCGTGGAGCGCATCAAGGCGCAGTTGGAGGCTCAACTGCTGGGCAGCAATGCCACCAGAAGCTTTTATAAGCAGCTCAAACTGCCGGGCACTTCGCAGCTGGAGGACACACAAATCCAGGATAAAAGCCAGCGCATCTACGAGAAGGAAATGGTGCGCACCGACTCCACAGAGCAGAAGCTGGATAAGTTTTTCAAGCCGCTGGAAAAGAGTGATTCTGGTCTGTCCACCAGTTCCAGCAATGAGACGCCAACAGCATCACAGGATGAGAGTTTCCGGGTAACAGCGGCCCGCAAATCGAAGGAGGTGCGTCTCACCAGCGTCCTGGACATGCAGCAGGGGATCGAGCGTAAATGCCATATACCGCTGCGCAGCATCCTAAAGCAGCTCGTCTATGTGGGCTGTGTGGACGAGCGACATGCGCTGTTCCAGCACGAAACGCGCCTCTACATGTGCAACACTGGCGCCTTTAGCGAGGAATTGTACTACCAGCGATTGGTCTACGAGTTCCAAAACTGTACAGAAATCCGCGTGGTGCCGCCACTGCCGCTCCAGCAGCTGCTGCTCATTGCTTTGGACAGCAAGGCAGCTGGCTGGGAGCCCGAGGACGGGGACAAGTCGGAGCTGGCCGCCAATGCGGTGTCCATTCTGCAGCAAAAGGCTCCCATTATGCGAGAGTACTTCTCACTGCGCATCTCGGAGGAAGGCTACTTGGAATCCTTGCCTGCCTTGCTGCCACAACATGTGCCCAGTCGCGCCCAGTTGCCCATCTATCTGCTGCGCCTGGCCACGGAGGTGGAGTGGGAGCAGGAGGCACAATGTTTCGAGAGCTTCTGTCGTGAGACGGCACGGTATTATGCCCAGCTGGATTGGCAGGATGATGGCGATATGCGCGGCCAGCATTGGCACATGGAGCATGTCTTATTTCCGGGCTTTAAAAAGTATCTGCTGCCGCCGGCAAGACTGAAGCAGCTGCTCTACGAGCTTACCAATTTACCCAGCTTGTACAAGGTCTTTGAACGTTGTTAACAGTGATGGCTAAAAGTTGCTGCACGGTCGAGAAAGCTTTTCATGGAGGAGCTCTCTATACGAAATATATAAATTGCTTCTGATCAACAACAAAAGCTTTCTCGTCCAGCAATAACTAAGTAAATAAATAAAATCATAAATTTTAAATACCATTAGATTTACCATCAACATAATATCATATAATATATATTTAACAATACAATAAACAATACAATTACGCACAGGCCAGCCCTGCAAAGTGTATGTGTATCAGTGTAGTGGGTGTGATGAGTGTGTGTGTGTGTGTTTATCGTCTGTATCCACATAATTCTGCAGCAAGCTTTGTTCATGTTTTAAATCCTGACATTAAGTAAAATGTGTACTAAATTAAAAAAGGCGGTAAGACAGTAGGGGCGTGGTGTTGGTGCTGCGGGGTAATAAACCACAAAAGGGGAAAACTATACCCAAGGAAGCCCGCAAATATATGTACATATTTCCTCCTTGTTTTCGTTTTTCCCCCCATCTCCAATTAGTTTTGCAGATAATGTTTTAATTCCGGCTGTCGAAAGCGCGTGACTTTTTCAGCATTACTGACATGTTGTTTGAGCAGCTTCATGATCTCGGTGTCATATTGCTGGGGTGTTGGCTTCACTCCCGTTGCCCAGTAATAAATATCCCAATCGTTGCTCACTCCATTAATGAGATCATCGTAAATCTCCGTTTGCTCTGCATTGAATTCTTTAAGATATTTGTGTGCAAATGTGCTTAAAAGCAAATCGTTCTCAAGCATTCCACGTTTGCGAGACTGGTACAATAAACTGTTAAAGGAATTCAGAATTATCAATTCATCAAACATCCGCAGTGCAATGCGAGCCGATGTCACATAAGTCACAGTGTGACTCGGTGTGAACATGGCATAACTTACCGCTGCTTGCGCTTTTCAAGTGGCTCGTCGGGACGTTTCGGATAAACGGGAAGTGGCAAATGTTCTGGATCTTCAAAGTCCACAATAACATCGTCTTTAGTACTACCAGAATTGGCGGTACCTCGACTCCAGGTCAGCAGCACTGTCCGTGCCAAAGGGCGACAAAGCTGCAAAAAATGCAATAGCACATTATGCAATCAAAATGCATTCCGAATTTTCTCGAATTTTCACTCACAAGCAATTGGGGCAACATTTTTATAAAAAGAATTTTATATCCCTGCGAAAATACAAACTTTACGAGAAATTTTGTGCTGTGTTATTTACAGCAACGTGTTCCTAAATCGAATGCCGAAATAAAGTTTACTCTCAAGTAGTTGTTGTTAGATTTGGCGCCGCCTGTTGTGATTTTAAATAAAAACTGACCAGGGCTGCAGTAATTAGAAATGTTCAGGGCTGCAGAAAGCTACAATTTGCTACTATTACAATTAGGGGTGGAAAAATAATAGAGATGGTACTGGTTTTACATATCGATATATAGATACATTTGAATTTTTAATTTCAATAGTTTCAATAACAACAATATTTTTGAAAGAAAAATAAAAAATTAATTCACACAATGTGATTAAATTGTTTTTATTATTTTAGTTCTGTTTTACTGGCCCAATATACTGAGTTTGTTCAGTAATGACGTCATCTCATTCATTGGTTTCGCTCTTAGAATATGCTTGTGGACTCTCTTACCTTGTATTTCGCTCTCTGCATGAATCGTTTTGTTTTTCTCAGTCTTCTTACGGTTTTCTTGGCGTGTGGTGCGACAGCGGTGCGCGAATTTTGTTCTAAACGCCGACGCAGAGTTAATAAATGTACATACATATGAAAAAAATTTAAAAAAATGATGTACAAAATAAATGTTTGTATGTATAGGCAACGGTCTATTTACAATTTGATGGAGCCTTGTGCCTAATTCAAAGTGTGCGAGTGTTGGTGTTAAGTGTATTTAAGCGTGCATGTGTGTGTGCACATATTTGTTATTCGCGCGGCAAAAAGAAGAAAAAAAAAAACAAAACCAAGCGAAAGTAAACAAAAAAACAAAGCTGCAACAATTTGCGGCACAAAAATGTTAAGCATATAAACAAAACAAAGTAAATTTTAGGCAATTGCTGTTTTCTGTGTAAGTGCGTGAGTGTGTGTGTGTAGTGAGCTCTTTGGTTTTTGTCTTATTTTTACGTGAAAAGCAAGAGCAACAACAACCAAAAGAGCAGCAGCAGCAGCAGTCGCAGCCGCAGCAGGCAGCGCAGCAGCGGCAAAATGCCGGCGACAGCGAATTTGTGTCTGTTGTTGTTGCTGTGTTTCGTCGCAGTTGCCAGCAGTAAATCGAAGCAGCAACAGGAGTCCAGCGCCGTGGCCGGATCCTCCACAACTGCAAAAACAACAACGCTGAGACCCTTGACTGACAAAGGTAAGTTTTAATTTGTTGTTAATCTCTGCTGCGGTGCATTAACCCGACGGCAGTGACGTCGCGTCGCTGCTTCGCTGGCGTCGCTTGAGTAAACATATTAATGCGCTCTCGCTTTCGTGCTCCTCCTTCTCGTTCTTTTGCTCTTGCTTGTGCCAAAAATAACAAACAGCAACACACTGCCCCTCCTCCTTGCTCTCGTCCCATCGCTTTTGTTATGCAAATTCTTTTCCTTGTTTCAGAAATGCCCACCAACAAAATAATAAAAAAAAGCACAGACAATTTGTTTCTGTTATTTTTTTGGATTTGCTTGGAATTTTATTGCCGCCGCAGCAAGTGAAAAGTGTTGCCCAGACAAATTTTTGCAAGACAACAAAAGATACAGCAGCCGACTTAACCCATTGTTGCCCCTCTACTACCCACCTGTCAACCGCTGCTGCTGCATTATCATAAACCACTCATGGGCTATTAGAATTCTAACGAATTGCAGTGCACAGCGGTAATAACAATCAGTGTTGCCGTTTTCACCAAAAACCACTAGAAATCCACCAAACTTATTTTAAGCGAATTTTAGCCGGGTATTTCAGTTATAACTATTTGAAAATTATTATTTTTTAAAATATGTTCATTTAAAACTAAAAGTAACTATACCAAGGAAAACCACAATGCTCAATGTGGTATATTTAATTTTTACTGTATAAAAAAACCCCAAATTTACGGACAAACCCACCAAATCGGCAGCACTGATAACAAATAAATTTAAACAAATATGCAAATAAACATTTATTTATGTATGTGCAACGCAATTTCTTAAATGTGGCATGGCCCCTGGCGACCCTGTGCCCGCATTATGCATGTACATGCTCCACAACGCCAAAAAGAATGAAGAAGTTCATGCATGTAGGTAGGCGTGGCCAGGGGCGAAGAGGAGGAGATGTCATCTCAACGTCGAGCTCGTTAAGATAGTCCAAAGCATCGTAAAGAAGAAAAAATAAATTAAAGTAAGCATTTCCTCATTTGGCGGCGTCAAGCAAACAGAGCGACAATTTGAGTGGGAAAATAAAGTATACAATTTATTCACACATACATACGTACTTAAATCCAACATGAAATCAATCAAAATTAATAAATAAAAAGCAGTAACAACGAATAAAATTTAAGACAGTGAAAGATTGTGGCATTAAGTAAAAATTGGATATTAAATATAATGTTCATGTTTTTTTATACTATATGCTCCTTGACTTTCATTTATTATTATACCCGTTACTTAAAAAATAAGTAAAAGGGGATATTGTATTCGTTGCAATGTATGTAACAGGGAGAAGGAAGCATATCCGACCCTATAAAGTATATATATTCTTGATCATTCTATAAGCCCCACGCAGGTCAAGTTTGTTTCAAAATTTTGCCACACGCACAGTTTTTAAGATTTTAGGATATTTTTTTTACTAATTAAAAGCCCAAAAGCGTGCAAAAAAAAATATTTTAAATTTATTTAAGTAAATAACGGGTATTTTATAGTCGGGAGCTCGACTATAGCCTTTCCCACTTGTTTTTACTTGTTTAATAGTCAAGCATCCTTATAAATTTGATTTCAGCAAAGTGCTTTAATGTTGGGACAAATTTACCAACAATTTGTTGAAAGATTATCTTGAGTGCAAAGATTATTTTCGGGTGAATGAATCATTCCATTATGTCTGATGTATCATGAGTTCTACAATTTTATTTTGATTTTTGAATTCTAAAAGCTTAAGATCTAAGTACAGTGAAAACTTTAATTCGAGCGAAAAAGGGAATTTTTATTCTATGAAAATTTTTTACATAAAAAAAAAACAAGAACTACAAATATGTCGCTAATTACCATACTTATAAATGTGCATATTAGTTGACCAGATTTGCATAATACTATTGGCTTACTAATTTTATTGGTAAGCCTTTTATATTTATTTTTCCTTTACGGATTAAAAAACGTGAAACTGTAGTTTTCTGCCCAAGGCAGTGCTTACTGTATATGGTGTGTTTATATGTTTCTGCTCAATTTTGCCTTTCTTCCTTGCTCTCTTGAACACACTTCTGCTCCTTCTGCTCAATTCACTCTTTTGCTTTTACTTCTTCTTCTTCATGTTGTTGTTACTCTTCTTCTTAGCTGCCCATCTGCCGTCTCGTTCTGGCTGCAAAACAAACTGTAAACAAGCCGCTGCGGCGTTGCTCAACAGTTTTGTCAGCAAGGACAATTTGTGTGCTGTGTTAAAATTATGAAGCCGTGTGAAGTGGGCCACAGTAAAACGTTGCTGCCGCGGGCGCTGGCCATGGGCGGAATGGGGGGAAGGGGAAAGACTCTCGCTCTCTCTTTTGCTGTGCATGCAACCCCAGCTGGGATGGCAGCTGTTGTTGGGTCCATTGCCCTTGCCAACCCTTCGCCGTCGCGCGGGCGGAAATATTGCGGAAATCGTTTATCACGTCGCCAATGGCTGCGTTTTAATAATTGCTGCCATCCCGACAACAGAGCGAAGAAACAGAGACAAAAGAAGAGAGCGCGAGTTGGATGAAGAGAGGCAATTAGTTTATGTTAAAACATAACTAATATTAAATGCCTTTTTGACCAGACCGAGTTTCATGTTCTGTTTTTTATTTATTTATTTATTATTTGCTTGTTTGCTCTGGCGCTCACCTCAAGTTCAAGAGCAAACGATAGCCAGCGCACAGGCGATTAAGTAACAACAACAACAGCTGCAACAACAACAACAGCAGCAAACAAGTCTATGAGCTCAAGCACACACACACACACATATACGCACACTTACACTTACACACACACAAGTCACACCTGCTTAGGGCACAGCAAAAACAAAGCAAACATGCCCACAAAATGAAAAACAACGTGAGGTCGTCTGAGTGAAACAGAGCGATATTAAGATGAGCAGAGTAAAAAAGAGAGATGGAGTACAAAAAATCTGCTGTCGCTTGTCCAAACAAACAATGTAAAGAAACCAAAAAAAATACAAAAAAAAAATACCAAACAACTGGACAAGCCGGCCGGCTTTAAGTCTTTAGCAACAACAACAACAACAATAACTTAAATAACTAGAAAATAAGAGAACAAGAGAGAGAGAAACTGAGAGCCGCAACACTGATGCCCTTTAGCAAATTCCGAGAGATAATAGAGATTATTTTGAAACTATTTTATTTAATATTTTTTTTTGCTTAGATTCCAGATGAATGTCTTATCGCTGGACGCATTCAAAATAATAATTTCAATTTCATAAGTTTAATAAACAAAGATTAGTTAAATCACTGCGGACGGCAGTCCGCGCTAGTGACGAAAGCAGCACGAAGGGTGCGAAGGCGACTAGCATATATACACAGGAAGAATGGAAGATTTGCTATGACTGTCCGATCAGGTCGAGTTATATACCGATCGAAAGGTATCAACTTAACTTACAAATGTGCGTACTAAGATTTTTGAAAACTCACCTGGTTCGTGAGATAAACAGGTGTAAATGGGAGGGGAAAAATTTAAATTATTGGAGCAAATGGGGCCGTTGGAGCCTTTTTGAATTTTCGTTGAATTTTTTACAATTCTTATCAAAAATACGCGTCGAATGACACCTTGATCATCAAAATCCAACAACTGGTTAAAAAAAAATTAATTTTGAAATTTTGAGTCGCCTTCCGAAAATGAGATTTAGTCATTGTTTAACATTGAATTTCCACTATGATTTGGATTATTTATGTTTTTCAAATGCGGTTATAGATTTTTTATGTAATTGAACAAAAAAAACTGAAAAACTCCAAACTTATCCGATATTTTCGGTTCAGCTTTGAGGAAAATATTAGAGCTATGTAGCAATAACATAACAATAACATAGTCTGTAAGTTTACTGTGCAATCACGGCTGCCACTTAAAAATATCTGATTGAGCCAAAAACAAAAATAAAATGAGCCAAATGGACTAAAAAGAGCCAACACTTTTTTTTTGCAGTTCATGTTATTTTTGCATTTAATTAAATAAAAAAATATTTCGTTACCAAACAGTTAAGGCAATAACACATATTTCCAAAGTAATTCACATTTTCATCTTAATCTAGTGATTATGTTATTAAATAAAAATAATAAATAACTGATTCTGAACTGATGAAAAAAAGAGCCAAATCGCAAAAAAAAGTGCCTTTGCGCCAACAGGAAAAAGAGAGCCAGTTTTGGCGCAAAAATGCCAATTGTGGCAACCGTGTGTGCAATAACTGTTATCACTCTCTCAACAGCCTTGCTGAGAGAGCACTGAGAGAGCACATAATAATTAATAAAGAGAGAGCGAGATCATTCTTCTGGATCAAGCTACGAACATAAACGTATGTGCATTTGTTCTTACTACAGCTAAAATTGTAATTTTGCAAAGAGTATTATAAGTCGAGTATACCCTTGGAATAGTTAAGTATGTTCGTGTGGATTACAAATGAAGTCCCAGACGAAATGGAGAGCTGCAAATGGAAATGCGGTGCAAGTGCTGGATAAGGACATGCATCAGCAAAGCTCATAGGCAAATAATTAGTAGTAGTAAACAATTAAGAGCTGACGTTGTTCAGTTGCCTTGGCAATTACGACTATATGTATATTTGCTTAGCTGTAGTTTGGCCAGAGAATCTTGAAGTACGAATTACGAATGTACTTTTTGTTTTTTTTTTTTTAAATTTTTTTCTCCATTTCCTTGTGTATATTGATTTATTACACAATTTACTGTTGTTGTTCTGTATAACAATTGACGGTGAGTTGACGGCCTCTCAGTTTCTCGTCATTCTTGTTATAGTTGCAATACTTTTATGGTCAGTCTGGTAAGTCTGGGACTGCATGACGCACAACTGATGATGATGATGGGACCGGTTCGGGAAACAAAGACAAAGTCAGCGTCCTGAGTCTAGACTGTGCTGCCCAATATGGCTATGAGAACTCAACTCAGGCTGCAGCTTGGTATAAAAAGCTCAACAGAAAAGATAAAAAGATTTCAATGTCTAGTAATATAAACTCCGAAACTCTAAACAGTTCGTTGTTACGCCAGGCCAGTCAGCTTTTTCAAGCAGTGCTGGATAACGCCCGTTCCTTATCTGGCAACTCTGTTTTTAGTTTCAGTTTAGTTGACGTCCGGACCGACAAGCGGAGATAAATGTCGTCTTCTTCTTATTCACCTTACGCCAGCGTTTTTTTTATATGGAGTTTGACCTTACGCTAGGCCCTTTTTCTGACGTCAGTACTAGGCTTTACAATATATAAATATCTAATCTGGTTATAAGTTAGAAGAAAGCAGTTATGTAAATCAAAACTTTGAATCGAGCTTGTAAAGTTGCTAGGTCAAAGGTGTGACCAACTTTAAACTTTCATAACTTTGCCAAAACATATTCAATTCCCAAGCGGAAAGTCATTTTGATCATAGTTTTGGCCTCTAAGTTCACTCTGCATTTAAATGTTATTCATTTCTTTTAACTGCTTTGGCTTTGAACATTATCTTGCTGCAAAACACTTTGTGTTGCATTTAAGGTATTCATAACATACTATTCAACAAGGAATACTATTCAGCTACATGTTGCTTTCAGGTTTTTCAATTATAAGAAACTGCAAATAATTAGAAGGCAATTAAAAATTCATTGCTCACTGCTGACACACGACCGCCCACAAGCAAGCAAAAATGAAATAAGACTGTAAGACTCATCCAGACTATTCCACGTGACAGCTTGTAATGAGTTCACGCATACACACATACACTTTTACTCACACTAACACCAGCATACTCAAACACTCATATATACATACACACACACACAAAGTCGCGGCGAGCATTATGACATTTAAATAATTTAAGCTCCACGATGTCGACATGCATTTGCTTTTTCCATAAACCGCAGACAGACACACACACACACACACACACACACTCACAAAGGAATATTACTATCTCTCTCTCTCTGTCTCTCTGTCTCTCTCTGCTTGTAACCATGTATCTGTATCTGTGTTTGTATGTGTATGCACTCAATTTAGTTTTAATTAGCAATGAGCATGAAATAATTGTACCAAACCAAAAGCTACAAACTCAACGAGCAGCTCAAGTGGACCACATTCAGGGTTTATAAGCCTGCCTGCCCCCTGTCCCCTGTCCCTCGGCCCTTGACCCCCCTGCTCAATGCCCCCTTTCCCCACCTCATCCACTCTCCTCTGCTATTTGCAGACTTTTGGCATAATTATTTTGCCCCATTCTCATAATGAAAATATTTTATAATTGCCAAGAACTCGGCCATTAAGCGGCCGTGTTCTCAACTCCACTTGAGGCCATTTCTTAATTTTGTTCACTGCATTTCTTTTTTTTTTCGCCATTTTGCAGTCGATTAAAATTATTTTAATGGTCAAGCGCAGTTTCAAGGATTTGCAGGAATACCACTGGGCATTATTGAGATAGCTTTAGCTCTTGAAATGCTCCCTGTAAATGTGGAATATATATAATCAAAATTATTTAAATGCATTTAAAATAAAGTGCATCAGTAGCACTAAAATTAAAAGCATTTGATTTTTAATTGATAAATATAATGAATTGTGAAGATACAAACACTTAGATCATAGAATTATTATACTAAGGTTAAATGAACTCTAAACTTGATGATGTTTTAATTAGTATAGTTGCCTTCATATCATGATTTTTATAGATGTTATCTGTCCAATAACACAAAAATTTTAAATCAAATTGAATCAAAATACATTGCAAAAATAATAATTTAATAAATAAATATTTAGTAATATTTTTCATTGAACAAAACGTTTATAAAACAAGTTAATTAGTACAGCATAATAATTTCAATGTCTCTTCAACTCTTTATAATGAGTTCCCAACAATTTTAAATGCAGCCATGTTTCTATCTAATCAAATTTTAAGCCTAAAACATGCACTAAAATTAAATAGACTTTTTTGATAAATTACTGAATGTTAGAAGCTGTTTAAACTGACACTCACACAAATACTAGTGCGAGAGAAGCTATTAAATTTACAGCTGAACTCAGTCAACTCTTTGGCGCCTCTTTGAGCCATAAAACACATAAAAAACACAAAGGACAAACATGTGTATTGGACTTGTGTATGTATATGTATAAAGCATATGGCCGCATGAAGCCGGATCGTTGTAGTATGAACGTAATGCGACCATAATGCTGAAGCATAAGCGGCATTAAAGCCGAGTACTCGGTAACAGTAAAAGTAATGTAACAACAAAAAGAACAGCAAAAACAACAGTAGCAACTGAAACAACCATCAACATTGGCATAGTCCTCTTTCCATAAGTCCAACACTTGTTCTGATGTCGTCGTCGTCGTCGTCGTCGTTGCTGCCCGGTTTAATATTGAAAATCATTTTACATTGTTTGCATTTGCTTACAGCACAGGACATTTTATGAACAGAGAGAAGGAGACGGGGAAAAGGAGAGAGAACAGTAGGAGGCGGACAGTGATGAGCACTAAGGCATTGAGCTTGTCGCAGTAAATGTTTTAGTCATGTAGCAACAAGCCGCAGTGTGAAACTCACCCATCACCCATCCACCCACTTGGATAGATTCAGTTTAACTGTTACCCGTATATAGACATAATTTATGTTTATGCAAATTGATTTTGTGTATTTGGATTTGTGCATTCTCTTAAATTTCATATTGAATATGCGAAATTAGTCTTGCTTTTTAAATATAAAATCTTTTGTTTGTTTAATCTTTTGCATTAGTTGAAGATTCAAATTAAGAAAATCTACTTTTTATCAATGGTTTCATTTAAATATCGATTAAGGATTAACTGCTTAGTGCAGTGGTGTGGTGTCCATAATGCCAAAAGCTTATCCCATGGGATAGGATTCTGTCGGCGTCGCAGCTGACACACGTATAGAGAGGGAGAATACGTGTGTTCTATAAATAGCACGCTCGGCGGCTTGTGCTCTCGCGATGCGTGTGTTCGTCTTTTTATTCTCTCACGAAGCCTCTGATCGCCTGATCCTTTCTAATGCAAATACTATCAATTATTAGGACGAAAACAATAGAAACTAAAGAGCTATGAAATCGACATTTAATTACTTGTATTGCAGACATTTTAAAAGTGCTTATTACGATCATGTTTATCGCAATATGTGCTGTACGCATAAACGTTGGCAATGGTCATATGGTCACAGCCATTGGCGTTTGGTTGTTGACTTGGGTCGAGGCGTTCGGTTTTGAGTGTGTACAACATTTATTGCTCATACGCCACGTTGCAGGCACGAACATTTTACAAAGTAATTTAAGCGAGCGACGACAAGCACAATGGCTGGGGAAGGGAAAGAGGGGAGTATGTGCATGATGATGGAGCAAAAGAGAAAAGCAGAGAGGAGAGAGAGAGAGAGAGAGAGAGGGAATGACAGAAGAGATGGCAACTAAAACGCAAATTAATGATACGCAATTGCGGCAAATCGCACGCTTCCATGTGGGCGCCATTTTGTTTGAAGTGCGCTTCAGTGCCGAGACAGAAAGAGAGAGAAGGAGAGGGAGAGGGAGAGAGTTAGATATGTAGAGCTGTATGTAAACTGAAAAGCTTTTTTGCTGTTGTTGCTTGTGTTGTTTTGCTTTTTTGCATATTTGTCTACCTTGATGCAGTCACCGTTGCTGTATTTGCCACTGTCGTTTTTGTTGTTGTTGTTGTTCTTGTTCTATATGTTTTTTTTTGTTGTTGTCGCTTTTTGTGCACTAATTTTTTCCTGCTTTTTTTTTTTGCGTGATGCCTTTTGTTTGCCAGGCTGTTGTTTCCCCGATGACTCTCAGATGCTGATGCTTCTGTTGCTTCTTCTGCTTTTGCTGTTGCTGTTATTATAACCAAGCGCTCGACGCTTTGGCAAATTGTTTCCACTTCTCGTTTGTACGCAACGCCTTTTGTTTGCCGTTGTTACCAGCCAGCTTTCCATCCTTTCAGCCTATTTGAAAATGGTTTTTCTACCACTCTCCACGTCTCCACGTCTTCGATTTTGCTTAGTGCCCGGTCATCAGCAAAATTTGATACAACAACAACAATAAAGAATAGAAAGAAAATAAAAATGATTTAAGCGCATTCATCTTTTGTTTTTTGGGAGTCTAATCAACGTCCCCTGTCATGTCACATCCAACTCACATTTGTTGTCCCCTTCGCTGATAAGCATCATCAATAAGATCCGCTGCTGTCACAATGTTTGACATAATCGTCGATGCGTCGAGCTTTTCCTAATTTATGACATGTCCACGTTCACTGCATTACAAGACAATAACATGCCCCAAAGGCTTTACAACTGCTACAGATCTATTAGTGGAGGCTGCTTATCAACGAAACAATAATCAAGTCATGAAATGTGAGACCAGACAATTGACAATGGAATATGAATTCTAAGAAGAGCTGTGTGAGATGAAACTCAGCTGGAGCTTTAAGTTAATAAAGTTGATTAGAATAAGTAAGAAAACGGGGAAGCACAGAAATAGTAGATGTTTTTTATTGGCAGAACACTTAGCTTTTAAATGTAATGAATTTTAAACAAAATTTTAATAATGTTATAGAGTAAACAAAGTAAAGAATTTATTTGCATTATTAAAAAGGGTTCTTTATACTTTTCTTTTTAAGGAAAGTGATCAACTTTTAATAGAGGTTTAAAACTCCCATAAATTCATCAGCATGTGAGTTAAATTTCTGTTGAAGAGCTGCACAAACTGTCCCTAAATTCTTAAATAATCTTTAATGTTTTAAGCAGTGAACATTCGCATATGTTTTCCAGGTATCAAAAAAGAATGAAAGGAGCAATTTTCAACATCAAAGTCCTTGGATATTATTTACACTCCAATTCACAGAAAGTCAGCCCATAACAGAAACCTTTGTCAAACTTATTTTTTCTTCTTTTAATTTCATGCTCAAGTCGCACTCTAAAGATACGAGTTTATTATACAGTTTTTTTTCTGTTCTGTTCTTAATCTCAAACAAAAATGTGGAATAGAAAGCTGTTTCATTTCTGCAGGCCCAAATTGCTTCATTTTGCAGCAAGTGTAGCGAAAAAAAAAAAAAAAACTTAATTTCCTACTTGGCTTTTTAAGTGAGATAGACAGAAAATTAAAAACTTTTGCTAATCATTCAACCCAAAAGCGACTTGCAAACATGAGAACTACTTCAAGCCCGAAACTGAGCCAACGGCGTCAGCTGACACAAAACGCGACCAAAACTCTTACCCCATAAAAGTTTGCACATTAAAATTGGCGCTAAAACTAACAAAGTTTGTCAGAAATGGGGGAAGTCCCCCACCAACAAAAAAAAAGGGAGAAAAACGGTTTATAGTGCGTATGGAAATCCCTTTTACTGTTGATTTATAAGCCAAAATATTTTAATTAGTTGTAAGTTTTGGCTAACACCGAATGACTGTGCCCTAAAGACCACCGTACTGGCCTATGCCCAGTTTTTTGTTCAATTGTTTTTAGTAAACGCCGTGGGCCAAATTGAAACATTGCAAGTTTTGGGGTGGTAATAGAGTGAGATTGGTATTTACATGGAAATTTAATTAAAATGATGTTTAACTGTTGCTCAAAAAGTTACAATTACCCTTGCGAGGGGGGCAGCTTGAAAATAATGGGCACGGAACTTTGTATTTCATTTTGATATAAAAGACATTGTTTTAAAACAAAAAGAGAGTAGATCGAAAATAAGCTATTAGAGCTTATTTCGATTTTGTTTAATTTTACTTCACAAAATATATAAATAAATTATTGATTATTCTAAATAAGAGTCTTAATTCAATTTGCAAGTTCAATGAAATTATAATATTTTGATAATCCCATTAATTGAATCATGTCTCTAAAAAAATAGAAATTTGACTTAACAATTGGTTTTAATAAATTAAGGACTTATTATTTTGTATTTCATTTTGATAAACAAAATGACATTGTTCTAAAACAAAATGAGAGTAGATAGAAATAAGCATGTTATAGCTTATTTTAATTTTGTTTAATATTTTCTCACAAACAAATGTATAAATAAACTATTGATTATTCTAAATTCGTAATAAAATTCAATAAAATTTTAATATTTTGCTAATCCCATTATTTGAATTATGTCTCTAAAAAAATAGAAATCATTTGTCCATTTGACTTAATAATTTAATGAACAAAGTGTTAGGTATTTGCACATTGAATCTATGGCTTAAGCGGATTAAGTGAATGGCCTGGAACTGTGGTTCGTCGCATCGCATTTTCCTACATCAATTTTCATTTGAAAATTTTCATTTCGTGTCTCTGCTGCACACACAAAATCAATTTCAATTTACGCTAATCTCTTTGATAGCGTACACACGCACACACACTTTATATATGTATATTCAGCATCTTTTCCACCTGACTATTTGATCAATTGCCACGCCCACTTTTCCCCGCCTTCAGCCTGATACACTTTGAGTTGGGTTTGCGCTTCAATCACTACGCATTAGACGCTAATTAGCCAAGTTAAACAATTTGCATCACAAAGCTAATGACTAGGTCAATCGATTTTGGGAAATTTATCGCTTTTATTTAAAGGTTTTCATCACTTTTCACACTTTTGAATTGATTTTTCATTTGATTTTTAATTTATTAAAATTACAATTAAATGCTGCAAAAAAAGTTTTGCAGTTAAAAATTGAAATGTAATAAAACAATAAAAACTGGCAATTCATTTTCGCAGTTTTCCACGGTCGTTTTTTTTATTGTTATTGATTCTGCCGTTGATTTGTGTAAATTACGCGTTTCGCTCAATTTTTTACATTTTTCAATTTAATCGAAAAGCCTGTGAACAAAAATAAAAGGAATGTTTGAGTTATTCACAGTGCTCGACGAAGGGATGTCCTATATTTGATCTACTCTACATTATGAAAATTACCAGGTATATGTATATGAAATTAAAAATAGTCAATTTAGATCAAGATTTTATCTTTCAAAAGTTCTCGTTTAAGATTTTTAAACATTGTTATGCCCAATTTAGTAATTTTATGATTGCGGGGTATTCAAAAAGTGAGACATGTAGATTTATGGATACTGAAAAGATATGAAAAATTGACTCGCTCGATGGGTATTAATAACAATAATATCATTGCCAGACATTTTACAGATGCACTCGACGCGCATGAATTTCAATTTAAACGAATTAATAATTAAATATAAATACTTATTACATGCATATATACTTATTACATTGAAAACACACACAGTTACAAAATTGTCAGCGGAATAAAAAAATACAAAATACAATAAGAACTGAAGCGATATTCATTTGATTGAGTGCCAAATTGACAAATGATTGACAACACTGGAATTTTGCAACAACAAAAACAAATAACTACAACAAAGAAAAGTATATGTAAAAACAAAATAAAATAATAAATATGCAATTGATAGCGTTTAATCAGTAGATGTTGATTGTTACCTATTGTAGCAAATTCATGATGTGAATACTATAAAAAATGTAGAATATAATATTGTACAATGTACATGCTATGTTTTTCAATTTAATGAAATACTTGAGTAATATATTTAATTAAGATATAATGTTTAAACTTACTGTTGACAGTCAAATAAATGGCCTGGCATTTTCTCACAAAAATCCAAAGAGGTCTGTCTGATGGTCTGTCATGTGCCATATTTCATTTGTCTAACGGCACATGCAACGCTTTCATTTTGCTACCAAAATGCGGGCGACCCAGTTGCAATAATATCCTATCCTATATAAATACCCTTTTCACACAGTTACCAAATACACAGACATTTGTTTCAACTCTCTCTGCCAACTGCCAACCCCGTAAAAAGTCACAAAGCCACCACCAGTATATCAAAAAAAAAAAAAAAGAAAAGAAATAAAAAGAATTAAAAAAATATGCCACCAGAAAACTGGTCCACACACAGTTTGGGCTCCGACCTCGACTCTGGGCTGGCTTACAACCCCAAAAGCAACACACACGTTAATCAATCTTTGATAATCGTTTTCCTCTGCATGACCCGAAAATTTGTACAAATATGTGCATATATTTTTATATGCAATCTCTGGTAGATATATGGTGAGATATATAGAACTATTTTTTTAAACTTGCCGCATAGAAGTTGAATTTTTGTTATAATAATATACTATAGTACTGAGCAGGGATTAAAACCGAAACGAATATCGGTTTCAGTTACGGTTTCGGTAATATTCGCATTTAGGTTTTCGGTTACGGTAAATCTTTGAATAAAGGTTTCGTAATGGTGAACCGGTTTTTGTGTGTTGCGGTTTTGAAATACCGGTATGGTTTCGGTTCACAAAAAAAAAAAAAAAATTTCTTTGCAATAATACTAAAAGAGCATTACTTTCTCAATGTTGCTAAAAATTACTATTTTAACCCCATTTTCCTCTTTTTCATACAAAATGTGGCTTTTTAGCAATTTTCAAAAAATCATAAAAAATACTAGAAAAAATATTTTTGATAATTTTTTTTGCAGTTGCTATTAGAATTGTTTCAAAAAACTTTTGCATCAAAATATTTTTTGAAAAAATAGAGGAAAAAGCTTGAAAAATTTACTTTGTCTAATATTAAAGAAATTTTTGTGATTAAAAGATTAATATAAAAAACCCGCATCAAACCATCTTTATTATACCCAAATTTGACAAATTTATGCTGTATGAAGACATTAGTGGCACACTGTATGAGTGTAAATGCATAAGACAATGAAATGCAGACAACTTTTGCATCTTGCTTTTATTTGGTTTTATTTTGCATGTATGGAAAACCGAAATTAACCCTTATAAATGAAACGGTTACGATACGGTTATTTCGGTTTACAGAGTTTCGGTTTAAAGGTTTCGGTCAGATGAAAAGATTTTTTTTCGGTTACGGTTTCAGTTACGGTTTCAAATTTCAATCGGTTTTTACCGGTTAAAGGTTACGGTTTCGGTTAGCGTTTTAATTCCTGGTACTGAGTACAGTGAAGTTAAAAAAAATTAATTTTTGTTGATTTTAAAAATTAAAAATTTTAAAAAAATATACACTTTTTATGACTTATTCAGTTAAACAAAGCAGTTTTTAAAGTCTCTCCAACTGTTTTACATTTAAAAACAATTAACGTTGCATGTAGATATTTAAAAATTTTAATAACATTCACACTTCACATCCATCAATCTTGTTTATTGTTACTTAAAATATTTAATTTAAAGTAATTTTTTTCAATTTTATTGTTGTTGCTTTTTAATTGTTTCTTGTTGGGCGAAAAATCAATGCAAATTGTTTTCGTTGCGGCACTAAAAAATTGAGAATATCAAACATTTTGCTCACGTTGATAAAGCACGAAATTGGCAAAGAAGTTGATAGCTCTTGTTTGGCCTTTGACATTTTGTGTGCTGTTGACTTTTAATATATATATACAATGTATATATATTTTTTATATTGTTTTTTTGTTGTTGTTGTTTATGTTGTTGTCAGCTTTTCAGCTGGCGTGCCTCGTTGTTGCTCCACTTTGTTGTTAGTTGACGTTGATGCTAAAGCCATTGTATTGTTGTTTTCTTTTTTTTGGTTTTTTTTTTTTTGCTGCATGCTGGTAAATTAAAACGCTGCTTTGTTTCACTTTTACGCTTGTGCTGTGCATTGTGTATTAGAGAATTTTTTAATTTCCTCGCCCTTTGTGGCGGTCCGGCAGCTAATCTGCCACGAGAGTCAGGAAAACGAGCTTCAGCTGCATTCAGTTTGTTTGTCTGTCTGTTTGTATCTCTGTCTGAAGGAGACCATTAACAAACAGTAGCATGGACAGCAAAGTGCTACTACTTGCATTGCCCTCACCTTAAATACACACAAATGCTGTCCATGGCAAACAGGCTGTAAGATAGACAGATGGAGAGTCAAATAGACAGGGTTACATAGGGTTGCAGCTTCTCACACATTGCAGCTTTTAATCTTAATTTTATAGTAGAAGACTTGCAGTCTTTATCCTTTCCAACGTGTCCCTGCTCCAGTTTGAGTTTCAGAGAATAAACTGCACTTCTGGCACAGTTCTCAGAATCTCAACTCACCTCTTAACACTTTTTAATGCTACTTCAGCTGTTCTAGTAGAAGCAGCTTAATGCTTAATGTTGTTTTTGTTATTCTTGTTGTCCGAGTTAATTTAATCAGTTTAAATATGCACTCGGCTTATCAACAATTCCTTTCCTTTCGGCCTGCAAACAGCTTTGGAATTAGAATCGTGTACAATTAATACAAAATGTGCTTTTATTTACAATGTGTAAATTGTATTATTATAAATTTGTATTTGTATTTGTGTTTTAAGCCCAAGTGCAGCTGGCAACTAATTAGAAACTAAATGTATTTATTTATGCGAAACACATATTTATTATGCGTATATTCATATTAAGTCTAATTGTATATTAGCATTCGTTGATGTGCTGATGTATCAAATATAAATTTATAATTTTGCAAACAGTGTCTGTGAATTATGCTTTTCCAATCGGTTGGAAGAAGGAGTTTAGCTTTTAGTTACGTTAATTTTAGGAGAATTATAATTACATTTTATATACGGAATTGAAAATATGCAAATAAATGCAAAGAATTTAACTTTGGAATTTGTAAATGTTTTAATCCATAAGTTTATATTTAATTGTTCAAAATTGTTTCTTGTACATTTTATAAAAATATTATCATTTATGAAACCTCAATTTTTTTTTATTAAATTTTTATTTGTGTTCTTACACGTTTTTTTGGCAGCAGGTCTCATCTTTTTAAACTTATGAACTTGTATATTCCATCTCTTCATTATGGTATTCTTAAATGTCTTCCTAGACTTAAACGATACTTTATTCAGCATAAATCAAATTCCTAGAACGTCATTTTATTCATTTATTTTTAGATTTTCTATTCAAGTTCTTCAAAATTTCTTTTTAGCATATGCTGCCCGACAAGTGACACATTAATTTTACTAATATGAAATATTCTTGTACGAATCGAATTTCAATTTATTACTCGTGTCGTAAACTTTTTTGAAAGTTTTGTGTGTGTGCTGAAAATTACCATTGCATACTTGAAGGCATCGGTGAAGTTTTCCACACTTCACAGCACTGAGTTTGCCGTACATAGACATACGTCGACTTTTGTCTGTCTTTCAGTCAGTCAGTCTGTCTGTCTGTCTTTTTGTCTCTCTGTGCGTAGTGTCCCAGTGTCTGTCGTTGCCAAATTGCCTTGAAATCTTTTGACATGCTACGTCAAGTTTGTCATATGTCCTGCGCCATTGTGCCATTTCTCGCCTCGCCTCCGCCTCCGCCTCCGCCTCCGCACAGTCCAAAAACGTTGAGAAGAATGCCAGAAAATTGTTTTAAAGTGTGTCAGCATTTCCGTGTGGCGCGTCTTGGTAAAGTGAAAATGTTTGGAATTTTAATGAAGGGCGTCTCTGCCTGGAACTCAAAACCTGACGGGCCAATAGTCCGCACAGATTTGCAACAGTTCTAGTCCTCCGGAGGAGTACTAGGATCTCGCAGTGGACCACTAGCTTACATAGGCTTCCGCTGCTTTGCATATTTTTCCATTAAAAGCGATTTAAATACCTAGCCTGCTTCTTTTATGTTTTCCACAGATACGAATATTCTTATATTCTCTTTTTTATATTTTGTCTTTTGCTTACATTTCCACTGGCCAGGTTTCGGTTTCGGTGGCCGCCTGCGGATTTGTCCGACACGTTGGCAAAAAGTTCACTTAGCTGGAAGCTCGCAAGAAAAAAGATTGAATTTTATAATAAATTTTGTGCAGAAGGCCAAGAAGAGTCTTAAGATTGGTTGCCTGTTGGCCTGTTCCTATCTTGCCACTATCTGAGAAGCCCAACGTCTGTCGCTGTTGAATTTATGTGTGTGCGGGTTAAGTCGTCACTGGGTTACTCAATGTCCTCCACACTCCACTTGTGGCCACAATTGCATCCTTGTCTCCAGGCAGAAATGAATGGCCTTAAAGCAAACAAATGAAAATGTTCCATTGATTAAAAGTGCATGCGTGTTTAAAATTTAAATGTTTATATGAAACTTCAATTTTTTTTAAATATTAATTTATTATTACATTTTCTCTGTATTTAATGCATTAAATGAAAATGTTCCATTAATTAAAAGTTTATATGAAACTTAAATTTCTTTTAAATATTCATTTATTATTACATTTTCTCTGTATTTAATGCATTAAATTAAAATGTTCCATTGATTAAAGATGCAACTTCTTTAATTTTGAATCGTTTTTAAAATTTAAATATAAAATTCAAACTTTAACTCAACTTATTTAATATTAATTTATTTTTACACTGCATCTGTATTTAATGTATTAATTTGTTTCTTTGTTCTTCTTCTTTCAGGTAAGCAAACACACCTCTTAATGGGATATTTTCCGGCAATTTCCCACATCGCCTGCGGTGATTAAATCAACCACACAAAAAAAAAAACACGAACCGGAGAGAAGAAGAAGAAGAATGTCTGGCTTAATTGAGCGCTAAATTTGCGAACATTAAATTTATTAGCCCATTGCATATTGTTGCTATTATTATTGTTATTGTTATTGTTATCATTGCTACATATAATAATACATACAACAACATCGACTCAAAACGGCAGACAAAGTTAACGACAGCACAAAAGCAAAATAACCGCAAGCTTGCGTTTTATTTAACAAATTACGTATACGCCGCAGATGCCGCGGGGCAATGGCAAGTACCAGTGTGTGAGTGTAACAACAACAACAACACCAAATGCGCAAATCAAATCAACTTAAGTGCCATGAGCAGTCAGTCAAACAGACATAACTATACCAATAATAATATATATGCATATAAGTGTTTATATGAGCACTACAAGTAAATCAAATCAGCGTCAAAGTCAAACTTAAATGAGGATAATAATCAAAGCACAGCATGGGATTAAGCCAAATCAAGTGTATTACAATTTGTAACAAGTTCTATGCATGCATATATAATTAAGTCTTTGTAAAGTCAAAGCCCTTTATGAAGCTATTTTGAAAATAATATATAAGCTTTATTGCTTCCTGTTTAAGTTATATTTATGATGTTCAAATGTTTTCGACAAACACTTGGAAATGGGAACAGCGGGACACATATGTATAAGAATTGCCAAGTAAATATTTGTTTGACTTTTTTTTTTATTTTATTTTGCCAATTGTATCTACTTTTTACCGATTCATTGGACTGCGGGCATAAAACATTTTGTTTACGGCGTGTTTTGCTATATACATGGGTGCCACAGAAATCGCTTTCGCTTGAATTTCACTGGAATTTGTATGAAATTTAAGTGAAATTCAAGCGAAAGCGATTTCTGTGGCACCCCCGATATATTTTTTTTTTGCTTCTGTTGTATTTCCGTTTTGGCAATTGGCCCGTTTTGTTTGTGTTATGTTTATTTAAAAGCCACTACCAAAGTTGCCTACGTGTAGCCTTTTCAATTTTGTAGTCCTGTGTCCAGGTTGTGTGTGAATGTGTGTGTGTGTTTCATACAACTTTTGTGCCGCATTATGGATGGTTGGTAGAAAACTTCTCGAGTTGGCCATAGTAGAACATTGCCTGAAGCTTGAGTACTTCATTAGCGCGCTTTGTTACTCATTATGTGCGCACATTACTCAAACCAGTAGCCAACTTTTCAGCCACACACACACACAGACACAGACACAAATACATTTTAATGTTAATCCTTTTTCAAAAGATTTCCCATGTACCTTGCTGCTTGCCATCTATTCCCTCTCTCTCTCTGTCTCTTGCCTTTCCTTTCAGTTTCAATCAGCAGCAACAGCAGCTTGCATATTTTCATTATTAATGCCCCACGGCAGTCATTGCAGCCACCGCAACACCCACAACGCCAGTCTTGCCAGACAGTCGGACAGACAGACAGCCAGTATTGCCAGACCAGTGAACCAGTCAGAACTCTTTCAACCTAACCGCGCCGCGTCTGCCTTTGCTGACTTGACTTTTTGTCTAGAGTTGCAACCACATTGCGCTGGTCATGGGCAGACGCTGACGCTGACGCCGACGTAGACGCTGACGTCGGCATCGATGTCGACGTCAATGTGGTTGCCCTGTGAGTTGGCGACGACAGCAATGACGACGCCTCTGCTCGTCTCGGCTTGCCTCCTTCTTCTCTCCTTCATCTCTTCCTCTCTCTTCTCCTTGCGTTGCTTTTCTCTTGCGTCTCGCCATCTTGTGTCTTACCTGTGCCAAGTTTTACGCCGTTCTGCCAAATCAATTGTTTGTAATGAACTTGCGACTGGCGTTGCTTGTGCCACGCACAGTGGAATGGGAATGCAACAGAATGAGACGAAAATATATGTATTTAATGCAAACGAATATTAATATTTTGTTGGTAAAGAGTTGAAGGAGTTGAATTGTTGAAGTTATGAACGATTGGTAGCCATAGAGTTATCGATTTAATAAATGCACTGATATTTTTAATATGATTTGATTTCAAAATAATGGTACAGAATTTATCAAATCTTTGGACATTTCCTGGAAAAGGTCATTCTGGAAAAATGCCCAACAAATGTGAAGTTCTAAATTATACTTGAAAGGATAACAGTCTAAAATGAATCGTTTTTAAATACATTGTTCCATTCTAGGACTTTTAAAAATCTCTAGACAGATGTAGAAAACTACTTACATTTTATTTGATTCATGGTTATTACATTAAAAATTGTGCAATTCTAATACTGAAAAATATAATTGAAATTAGTTTTCATTTCATTTTTTTATTAAATAACAATAAAACGCATAACAGTCATTTAACATAAATACTTAAAATAATTACTTATATACTTATGTACTAAACATTTATATCATTTTTTTTTTTTTACCAAAATTATATAACATTTAATTACTTTTTCATATGTATGTATGTTATTGCACTCTTGGAGCTTTATCAAAGTATTAGATGAAAAGTCACCACGGTGTCAGCTTGGCAGAGTTAATTTTGTCTTTGAAACAATTGAAATTAATTAGAGCTGTAATTCGATTAAGAACGAAACGGGAGTGTCTTCTTCAGTCATATAAATACCTAAACCCAAAGCTCGTATTTCGCAATTCGTACAGCAATGACACTCAGTTACACATTTTATGTATTCGCATTTTGGCTTAAAACATTTGGCCCGGTTCTCATTAACTAATTGTTCCAGCTTCCCCCCTTTTTAGGCCACAGTATCATTAGTCCAAATATGTATTAAATAAATAACGTCAGACAGAAAAGAAAAGGAAAAACACGTGCTAAGTACATATGTAAATGATGCGAACCCCAAAAGACTTGATGAACATGAAGAAAACTCTGGAGTAACAACAAAAATATAACACGAAAAGAAACTCAATATAATTTAAATGGTTTTTTGTTGTTAGCTTGATGTTGTTCTTGTTATTATTATTGTTACTCTTCTGATTACACAGAGGGCGTGAACTTTGCCATCGTCTTGTTTGACTCACACAAAAGTATTAGAAACTTTTGTAGAGCAATGCGGGTGTGAACAGAAGATGTGGGAAAGGGGGTAAGAAGAAGAACCACATTGAATCCGGCTCAACAGTCACATTTGCATAGCTCAGTGGGGCAATTGAAGAGAGAGCTCCGTCTTCAGCTAACATTGTCGCTTTCCAGTTGTTTCCCATATTGTATACAATTCGAGTACTATGAGTACAATCTTGGGCTGTCATGACAGCCGACGCCGTCGTCTCCGAAATTTGTTTGGGTTTATGAATCGACGCTTGGCAATTGCAAATCAATTTGTAAGGCACGCGCATAAATCAAATACGCAAAACACATTTGGCCCAAATGTCGTTGCGAATGGCCTTCAAAAAATTGGCACTTATGTACAAATCTACACAAATATATATACATATACAGAGTCACGTGGCATATGGACGCTTCAGTTTATTTGCCAAATGAAATAAGGAAGCAATTTTGCAAATTTACAAGAAGACTAAAGACGAACAAAAAAAAAGTTACTTTTTCTTTACACACACACATTTGCCAACAATAATGCGAACAACAACAACAACAAAACACAAGACAGGCAGGCAAATTTCCGCAACAACAAAAAGAAAAAAAGAGAAGATAGAAGTGACACTCAGAACTTGGGGATTGAGAAACTGTGATCTGAGAAATCGAGCCAAAGCAGCGACAAAGTATCTAGAAATAAGTAAGAGAAAAGAAACGAATGCGTTTGCATCATATTGAACTGTCTAATACACTTTTATATTGTTGTAGTTCTATTAGAAAAATAAATATTGTTTGATTTTGAAAATAAATCTCTTTATTCATCTCTTTATTTATAAGTGGGAGAAAGCCTTTTATGACATCAATGCTATCACAATATGACTTAATTTAAATAAAGGTTATTTTTAATAATCACAATAAAGTATTCAGTTACCTATTATTATGTATTAAATTTCTTAATGCTTTCTTTAGTCATATTTAGTTTTAGTTTAGTTACATTTCTGCTTCTATTAAAGTTATTGACCTATTATTTTATTATTGATAGTTTTTCATTAAATTGAATTATTTTATAAAATTCGATTATATTTCTAGTTGCATTTTGCTTCATCAGAGTTCTGATTCTCTATGATACTTATGATAAAACTTCTATCTTTTAAAATACTATATTCATTCCTTACTTAAACTGTTTTTCAATCTAAGAATCGCACTTAAAGTCATCGTTTGACGAATCTCTGATGCCTTTACTTATATTATGCACTATGCAAACTTGATGAGGAAGTCGTAATAACCCCAGTGCAAGTGTATAATGAAGTAAAATACATAAAATATGCGACCAGTGCGTCAGTTGGTTTTTGTCTGTCCATCGTTCTCAAAGTTTGGCGTATTATTTTCACAGCGCCTGGCAATTGAAATGAAATGTCTGCTTGGTTCTGTTTCTTGGTGTTGGTGTGGCCTTTCCTCGCCTGGTCTGGGATACTGGGATAGCCTCGTTTCATCTCGTCTTGTCTGGCAACAGAAACATTGCCAAATCCCCCAATGCAAACCAATTTACGCTTGTCCCGCCTAGCAGACTCTTTGCGCATCCACAGTTCACTGATTTTAGTTAGTTTTGCCTTTGCTTCTTATGGACTGAAGACTGAACACTGAACACTGTAGACTGTAGACTCTAGACTGGCGAACTGTGGACTGTGTGAACTGTGGACCAATGAAGTTGGGCTTGTTTTGTGCCCCTCTCTATGATGCTGGCGTCGAAATATTCTCAGCACTCAGTTCACAGTTCTCTTAACGTTAAGCAGCACAAAGTGATTGATGGTTGAATGCATAAATTATTGATGGCAGCCCAGACAATGAGGCCGTTAAGTTTGGAGCAAGAAGTGGAAATGAGGAAGGGGCCTTGGACACGGACAAGGGCCCGACAATTGGATAGTGGCTTAGCGGAAGGAAGGAAGGAAGTGAGGGTGCCACTTGGTGGCTCTGATTTCGGCGGTTGAGCTCAGCAAACTGTTTCAGTAAATGATGTGCTAAAATTGTAGTTGTCATAAGATAGCACTACAATTGTTTGAGTTGCTTGGCAACGTTGCAAAGTGTCAACAAATAAACATAATAAAGAATAAAATGAAATAAACTGTGAGGGAAAAGAATCTACAAGTAGACTGTTCTCGATTCATAGGTATAATGCAGAGCTCGAATGTAACCGAATAAGAACATGCACGTTGTTCTGTCTTTCTCTCTCTGAACTATTCTAGTTACGCTCTTTCAATCAATAAGGGTCAACTTGACTTCAACTTGCCTTTCTTTAGTATGTGTAGCGCATTTAACAGTCGATCAGAATTTGTAAATTACATTTTCAAAATAAATTTGTTGTTGTTTCCCAAAGTTTTTTCATTTGAATTTGATTTTATTTTTATAGATCTTTTCGCAGTGTCTGAGAAAGCAGCGTAAAAACAATTTAAGCGTAATTTGAAGCTTAAGTAAACAGGCGTCCACTGGGGGTCAAAGTCAAACAAAAAATGCTTATTCCAGCATTTATTGTTGTTGTTGTTGTTACTGTTGAGTGATGGAACACTTTGGCAGTTTAATAGCCTCATGCCAGACGCTTGTCAAATGCTGCTAAATCATTCGGTAAGCGCAAAAGTCCCTCAAGCTGCGATATTTTCAAGATGCTCAATTTTCCAGCAATAAACAAATGAAATGTGGAAAAACAACAACAACAACAAGGAGACGGAGAACGATAACCTCATGCCAATTACAGTAGCAGTGAGAACTAGTAGTGAAAACATCTGAACAATTCAATTTGTTGCATAAATTCTGATGCCACAAAACTTGCACTCAATTGAGACCTGAGCCATACAAGCGTTCATTAATTGAGTTGGAGTGAGTGCAGTTTGAATAGATTTTTGAAGTGTGCGAGTATTCGCTTTATTCGGCACGAGTATTCATAAAGTCTCTAGGCAGTTCAGGGCCTCCACTTAACCATCTTTTTCCCCGCTCTTAACCAACTTAAGTGAGAAGTAGCTACCGTGTTTTTTATTCATTGATTGAGTTTTTGATACGCCACCAGCTGAGCGGCTTAAGTGCGGTTGCTTGGCAGCTGTTTGTTGTTCCTATTGATGTCTATATATATTTTTTGAAAGGTATATCAAACAACAACAAAAACATTTAGAATACAAGAAGAATTTCCAGCAGCTGTGTCGTTTTCCTGACCGATTTATACAGACATCAGTTATCACTGGAGAAGGCATCCATCTTTTCAATATGAAATCGATGAAGATAAGAAGTGCCACAATGGAACTGAGATAGACATGTCACTTGGGGTTGCATGCCACAATGAGATCAAATTGCTACATAAATATTTATGATAGTTGTTAGCACAAGAATGAAAAAGGGCCATCAACAATCTATAGATATGAGTGCGCCCTTTAAGTAACTGCCAAACTGCCGACTCGATTATTATAATATTCTCAATTAGTTCTTATTGTTTTTTATTAAGACGAATAACTTTTTATAACTTTTAATATTGAAACGCATAGTTGAAGTTGCAGTTGAAGAATTTGATAACTAGCTGAAAAAGCGAAGCGATGCAAATTCAAATAGTTGCAAAGCAAACACTAAGAAAACTTCTCAGAAATTCTATGAACAAAATTAAAATATAAGAAATTAATATATATATGAACAATAAAAACTCAAAAAGAAGCAAACAAATAGCAGCCCAAGGCAAAGACAAAAAAAACTATCCAGAAATGAATAAAATGTTAGTAAATAAAATGAAAATCTCAGCAAAGCGCAAAGTTGAAAACTTTGCTTAAAATGAGAGAAAAATGTAAAAATACTAAATAAAATTAGCTTGCAAATGACTTGATATATTTATTCTGGCATAATCATTGTTATGAACTATGAAAGTCATAACTATAATAACCATATATTTTACAAAATGACGCACAATTAAAATCGAAATTGATTGTCCGAAGCGTGTAGACTCAATTTGCATGCATCATAAAACTCCTAGTAGAACGAACGTGCTTAAAGCACACAAAATTGCACTAGAAATGAGTCAAGACAACTGAATATCATGACACCAATTAAATGCGTGTAATCAAAAGGCAGGAGCATGAAAAACAAGCCCAGAGACGAGTCAATCAGTGGGCCAGAGGTCGAGTAATGTTAGGCTAAATATGTAGTTTATACGAAAAGATTGGTATACAACTAATAAATACCCCGTATAATTTTACAAATCTGAAATTGCATTCATATCATAAATATAGTTGCATAATAAAACAAAAGTATCTTCAGATTGAGATTGGCTAAAAATTTAACTTATAACTAGTGACGAAAACATTTCATGCTCCAAAATTTCTGATATCCAATTTTGTGACGAATAATATTAAGTTTGACATATAAATAATTAGAAAAAAATTTTTTGACCCTCGGCACATTGCGCTAAATTCTTCATACCTAATATATATTACTTTTTTTATCATTCGAATAGAATGATAAAAGATTGGCAGATATTCATTGATATTTTCAAAAATATCTACAATTATTTGAGAAGCATCGAAACTAAAATAGAACTGTAATCAAAGGGATTTAATATTGTATTAATAAAAAAAATATAGATTAAGGGAGCAATTAATTAACAAGCGTGCTAAAGGTTAAATTTGATTTTAAATCAGAAAATAAGATTACAATGTTATAAAACAGTGGAAGTATAGACTGTAAACATGTAACTAGTCAAATATACTCGCTTTCTTTCTCTTTTATGCTACAGGAAATTGAAAAAACAAAAATAAACAAACTTTTGCTTGTAAACATTTTGTGATGGGTTGAGAAACATTGGAGCTACGGAACCAGACTATCTATCGCTTCCATCTAATCTGTCAAGGTTAATTTGCGCTCATCCGAGCAAACAGCCAAAGAAAAATAATCAGAAAGTGCCTATCGAGAACAGTGAATGGCTTTGTTCCTTAAATCAAGGCTGTCCCAATGTTTGTATATTTATTATTAACGAAAAAAAAATCCCACAATTGCCCCAAATTCAAACGAAAGAAACGTTGCAAATAAATTGAACACTTTAATAGCCATTCCAATTATATTATATTTTTTATTTATTTTGTTGAGCAAAGTTTGTTTATTTTGTTATTTTGTTGGTTAGCCCAGTTCAGTAGCTAAATTAAGTGTCACACCCAATATGCCGAAATTTTTAATATGCATTTGGAGAGTCACAAAACTTGTCACTCGGCATTTGTGTTACAGTTTTCGATGGGTTTTTGGTTCTTTTAGATGCTCAACGAGGCAGGTAAACGACGTCCAACGATATCTGTCTAAACTAGTTTCACAGTTGATGGCCAAGATGGCAAGAAGGGGAAGGGGAAGGTACTGAAAACAGTTCTGCTGCCGGTTAACGACTTTCAAAGTTCCAAAAAAGACCCAAAGAGCAACCCACGCAATCTCTGAGACTTAAAAACGAACTGCAGGCCAAAGTAGAAGAAAACGACTACTCAAAAGTTAATGGTATGGCCCAAAAGCTACAGTAACAAATACAAATATCTGTGTGTGTAAGTGTGTGTGTGCGGAGTGTGTGTAAATATTAATAGCATGTGCTTGTTGTCTGCTTTGGGACTTTTGGGAATTTGAATAAATTATTGCACATTTACAGCTGAAATCACATTATAATGTGAGCAGTCACAGGTTTGTCCGGCACGTAGAGCATGTTTGTCCAATCGTTCGATTTATTTTAGATTGATTTCCAATGAGATTAGTCAAGCAGATTAGTTTACATCGACTGCTGCTCAGTCTTCTGACCTCACTGAGTGTTATGTTATTGGGGCTCGAGTTCGAATTCGTATTCGAATTCAGTTTCAGCTACAAGTTTGAAGTTCAGGTTCAGAGTTGTTACACCCTTGGCAGGTGTTGATTTGCCCGTTTGGGTATTTGATATATGAGTGTGTGTGTGTAAGTTGAAACTTGTGTCTTGGGGGGAACGGCGAACTCGTTGAGAGTTCATAAATAACACAAAAAGCTGCCCCGTTGGGAGGTTGCGGGTATTAAACGCCTTGGAAATGACCAAAGGGCAAGCTTTTCATGTTATTCATCTTGTTGCTGAGCAGATTTCAAGGGTACCTAGCTAGAAAGTTTAAGTCGACAGTGCTCGACTGCGAGATAACCTGCAATTGGGTTCCTAGATTCTCAAATACTCTTCCTTTGAGTGAATTTAGATTTAATAATTATTATATATAATAAGTAAGTAATAATAATAATCATAATATATCTGCCTGCAAACAAAGAGTGTCAACATACCAAATTTTATACGGCTAGCTCTTAAAATTTGATGTAAATTTATTTATTATATATAAGCTATATAGCTTTTAAATAAAACATTTCAGACTAAGTAATAGTAATATAAACTGAATCTGCCCGAAAATAAAAGGTGTCAACATACCAAATTTAATACGTCTAGCTCTTAACCCATTAATGGCTGCCCATAGATCGGCTGGTACGATTTTGACGAAATTTTGAAATGTGTGCCTAGAAGACCATACGTGGGGACTAACAAAAGTTCGGTTAGTCGACCCGAAAAAAAATTCGAAATATTTTTTTTTTATTTATTCTTAATCTTCGTCTTTTTTTATCTTCTCCACATATTTGCCATTGATTTCAATGCATTTCTTAAGCCTATAAATTTACTTCTGAAAACATTCTTAAAAATCTTGCTTTTAAAGCTTTTTAATGGGTCAGTTGGCTTTTCTGACGCTCCATACCATGGATTACTGTTTGGTTTCCGGGTCGTATTTATTAAATCAAGTTTTGGCACCAGTAACGACTTTATTAAAGTTGCTAAACTTTCCATTTTCAAATTTGTTCAAAAGATATTGGGCAAAATGCATTCAACCTTCTTTTTGGGCCTCATTTAAAATTCGTGGAACCCATCGCGCAGACTTCTTCGTATACATCAGATCTTGATGCAATATTTGAGATACGGCCATGGCATTCAAGTCCAGTTCACTAACAATCATTTCCCGGTTAGATCGAAAGTTTTCGGCAAGTTTTGCTCTCGCTAGGGCCACATTTCTTTCGTCCATCGAAGATTTTGGTCGACCTTCTCGGAATTCGTCCTCTACAGAAAAATGTCCTGTCTGGAATCTTTGGAAACATTTTGAAATAGTCTTCAGAGATGGTGCAATCGTTTCATAGGCATTTTGACATTCACCAAATATTTTTTCCGGGTTCAGTTTGCATCGAAAACCGAATAAAAGGCTATAATGAATTTCTGTTTGCGTTGGTAGTGGAATTTCATCTGAGGCACCTTCAGCTAATTTGCGTTTTCTAGTGTCCATTTCGTCCGATTTGTTTGTAATTTTCAATATAACCTCGTAAAAGTATTGCGAAAGTTTTGACACTTTTGGAATTTTGAAAAACGATTTAAAAGTCGCTAACTTACCGAACTTTTGTTAGACCCCTCGTAGAAGTTGAAAGAAAAAAAAAAAAATTTTTATCTTTAAATTTCATTTTTTCGATTTCCATACATTTTTCAGCTTTTTTCGCCAACATTTTGTATGAAGAAAAAAACCTAGATATTATCCTGTAAAAAACTACAGGTATAACAAGGATAACAAAACTGTTCATATTTTATACTCATATTTTAATTATTTCTCTTTACTATGAAATAAATTTTGCCTCGATATCTCTCACATGCCCCGAGATAGAATTTTTAAAGTGTCAATACTTTTTTGGGTATTTAAATACCCATTAGCTTTAAATGGGTTAAAATGTCTTAAATTCTGCCTGTTACATAAAATTCCACAAAATTAATTTACCCTCGACACAGTTTAGAAAAAAATAAAAAACAAATGCCGAAAACACGATTGATTAGCAGCAGAAACGTGCAATTTACGAAGGGTATCTTTCAGTCTTTCGGCTAGATACATTTTGAATTGTCTGCATAGTCAATGTAATTAACCAACTGTCTGTTTTCCAGTAGTTCTGGCTTCAATGATTTGCCCAACAGTTGCACAAATGTTGCGCTTCAATGAACTTCTGCTTCTACACCAACAAAAAAATATAAATCGCATCGATGAGTTTTGCATTTGCCCAGCAAGTGGAAGAAAAAAAATACATTCAAGAGGAAATCTTAATGTGGGAACGATTTGAAGCTAAAAAAAAAGGAAAAAGAATAAAAACAAAACGAAGCGGCAGCTACAATACAAAATTGCCAGAGACGGCTGCAATCAACTGCAGAACGCGGTGCAGCTTTAGACCAGAAGGCCAGAAGACGACCGACCAGATCAGCGTACCAAGTGTAAGACGGACAGCAGAGGAACGTGGAAAAAAACCAAAGGCGCAAACGGGGGAACGTGCAACGTGTTGCAAGTTGCAACGGGCTTTGGCGAAAAAGGAAAAGCCAAAGGCAAAAGGCTTAACAAGCAGCTGGCATCAAATTTCTTGCATTTGGATTTGAAAATGACAAAGGCCGAGACGGAGATGGAGATGGAGAAGTAGATGGAGAAGGAAATGGAGACCGAGTCCAAGAGTCAGCAAACGATGCAGCTAGTTGGTAGTTTGCTTAATGTGCCCGACCATGGTTTTAGCCCTTTAGGCAATACTTTTCATCTCCCACAACTTCAGCTCCCTCCCTAAAAAAACACCTTCACTCATCTTCAACCCGCTTGGTGCAGCACATGTCCAGGGCGAGGCTTCAATGCATTCAGTTTACGTGGCAGACACCGCACACAAAATGATAAGAGCGCCAAGTGCTGGAATCAAGAAAAGACACAAGTACAAACATATAAAGATATATAGTATGTGTACATATAGACAGACAAATAGATACACAAACTGCACATATATATTTATATATATTCGGTTAGCTATGTCTCGCTTAGAGTATATATATATATTTATATATATATTTGTATGTGCATCTGACGTGATTTCTTTGGCTGTTGTTGTTGGCGCTCTGAACCTGTTCGGCTGCAGCTCCAGCAACTTGGACAACGTGCACAACGACAATGGCAAACGACATGTTGTTGAATTACAAAACAAGCAAGAAAACAAGAACATGACCAAGAATACATCCGCACCGAACAATTGATACCCTTGCGATTGTCGCAAAATTCAATCATTACATTAATTTATTTTGTACTAAACAGGATGAAAGACAAGTTGTTAAATTAAAATATAAAAATAATAGGTTAAATTAAAGTTTTATTTACGTTTCTTTAGTGTATTACATTAAGCTGGGAATCTCATGCACTTTTTAAATGCGATGTTCTGGAAACAGAATAGACTTATTTCAAATGATTATAATACAAATTAGGGTAAACCATTATTTTTGATCTAATTAAACAAAATAATTAAATAACATATAAATTAAAATTGTATATAAGTACATTTTATAACTATTCATTGATATTTTTATTATAAAAATGTTAAATTAACAAACATTTTAAAATTTTTTATTCAGATCAAAATGTGACAGTTTTTTTTCTGTCTTTGTTTATTATTAATTTAGTTACTGGTTGAATGGTTTTGAATAATAAAAAAATATTTATTACAGCTTTGAATAAAAAACTAAACCCTATTAACAATTACTGATTTTCAGATCAAGAAAATACAGAGTAAATCTTATCGTAGAGCAGCTGTGGGCACGAAATTTGAATTGAGGAGCAAGCGCTGGCTCCCGGAGCCATTGCGTGCCCACCACTGCCCACCACTCATACGAAATTTAGTTATTTAATAAATACTTATAAATTATTGTAACTTTAGTAGATTTAATGGCTGTAGCTGACCCCGCCTAATGGCAGTTCTGGTCATTTGAGGGCTAACAATTAGCTTGCAATTTCATTAAAGCATAATTAAAGTCATTAGAGCTTAGGTATAAACGCCATGACAATGCGAATAACATCAGTGTGTTAGAGTGTATATATAAAACAATCCAAGAGGGAGACGGTTAAGCCCTGGTATCGGTCATTTTGTTTGAAGGACAAACCACAGTCGGCTCAGAGACAGAAAAGAGAGAAGAGTCAGAAGAACAGAGTCCGAGTCCGAGTCAGACAATGCTCCACGATGCGAGCACGCTGTCTGTTTGGATGGTTTTAATATGTTCTCGAGGGTGATTCAATTACGTGGACTGTGTGTGCTCTTTTTTTGCTGCTGTGCAAACATGGGAGCAGCTCTCTGAGGTAGCAAGTCAGTTCAGTGCAGTCCAGTTGAGTCCAGTGGAGTCCAGGCAGGCAGGCATGCAGGCAGGTGAACGAGTCAACTGACTGTTGTTTTTAATGAGCAGCGTTGGTTGAGCTTTAAAGCTGCTGCGTGTTCTTGCAGATAGACACGGCGACAGAGACAGACGGTCAGACAGACAGACAGACAGTTGGACAGTCAGAGAGACAGACAGTCAGAGGGAATCAGTTACCAATGAGTGGCTGTCAAGTGCAGCTGTGGTAACTCTGCGGTTTACCAGGCAAACAGCAAAAGCGCTTTTGTATCTGACACAAAATCCTAAACCCAAACCATAAATTCAACCCTCTAGTTTGTATCTTCTTACAAACACCTCTAACTCAACTGAATCCTTTTTTTTTTTTTGTTTGTGGAAGCGCCAAAAACTTTTTGGGTTACAATTGGCCAGAAAACTTGGCTCAAGTCGCTTCAAGTCGTCGTCATCATTCATTCAATGCCTTGGCGCCTCCTGTGGTCACGTTTATTCCATTATTTCTTAGCTGTTCTGTGTTTGTTCGCGCTGTGTCTGTGGTAATATTTTTATAATGATGCCAACTGGCCCCAAGGTCCCTGTGTTATGTTGACAATTTGTATGCCTGACATGATAAATGTTACAACGCCCCGCAAAACTTGTTAACGAGTGTACACTGTAGTTTATTTAGCATCTCAATGGCAATCGCCATGACGTACATTTGACGTCATTAGTTTTGATATCCCATAAATGCCATTATGATGATGCAGACGATGCTCTTCAAGCAGCAGCCACAAATACGATAATGAATGTATATATTTGTATGTACATATAGACATACAATATGTGTATGCTCATCTACTTAGACTTGTATATAACATCTTCAAACAGCTCATTTCAATTCCATCCAATTATCCCATTGTGTCAGTCGCTGAGCGTGCGTGTGATTTATGCCACTTGAAATACAATAAAGCACTTAATGTAACCAGAAAACCGAACCGAAATTGAGCCTACGAATGCCACCCTTTGTCTGTTACCCAAAAACAAATCATATTAAATAATTAAAATTGAGCTGGAACAATTTCAAAATTAGAGAAGAGAAAAAGATATTTGGTTGGCACTTGACTCTGAATGAAATGCGGCACAGAAATATGGCTGGAGTTAAGTGTAACCCACACACACTATGAGCCAAACTTTCCATCTAGTCAATCTAATCTAACCCCCTTTACCCCCTGCACTTTCGCTCTGTTCGCTGTCGGAGGGTAGATGGGTAGATTGCTAATTGAGCCAGGCACTGACTGACTGACAACTGACTGACATTTCGCATCTCTCATCTCAACCAGCTCGGGACATGACCGTACACCTAAATTGCGACTTAGCTTTGGCATTCACTTTTATGACGATTTGATAGCTGCACCGCCTTCTAATAACTCCCAGCGTTATTAGCTACTGTGGGCATAAAGTGCTCATTATGCGCTCAAAATACAGATCATACTTTTTTATATTTACGAAATATGATTTTTTTGCAACTTATTTGCTGCGTTAAATTCAATAAAAAGTTTAAAAATTTTGTTAATAATTCAAAATAAAATAGCAAAATTGAATATTATTTTAAATGGTTTGTGTTAATATTATTATTTAAGAACTTAAAAATATAGGAGAATATAATAGAATAAATTTCACTATTAAAAACACAAATTCTTTTGGTAATGTAAGTTTATATAAGTTTTTGGATGGTTCTAAATTGAAATGAAAAAAATTCCAACTGTTGATTAAACGTAAAAATCAAAAAAAAAAAAAAAATTTATGAAGTCTTCGGTTAATCGGTAAATAATTCGAATACTTATATTAAGTTTTTCCATATATTTCTTTTCAATTTAAATATTTAATTGTATGCGTATTTTGTAAAGCACTTAAAATGGTTTTATTATATTTAAAAATGGTTGAATAATTATTCAAAATCACTTTATTCAAGTTTCAGCATTTAATCTGCAGTAAATTCCAAAATATAAGCTTAACCCGTTTTTGTATTGGTTCAAAGTCCAAGCCAATTTACTGATTCAATATTCAGCTCTCTCTCAGTTTGCAATTTGCCCGAGCCAGGAAAGATGTTTAGTGCCATTGTCGTTTCGGCATTGTTGTCACGTGCCTGATGCTGCTGCTGTCGTTGTCATTGTTGTTGTTGTAACTGTGTGTGCGTAAAACGGAAGCGGAAGTGTTGTCTGTTGTCAGTTGAACCTATGGTGGACTGTTAGGTCAGACATACAGAGAGAGAGAGAGGGAGAGAGCGAAGGCCGCTTAACTGCGCCTTAAATCCAAATGGAGGCTTATTGACGTTCTGCCTGGTTCTCACCCAACTACTGGTTAGGTCATACTCTTCTGGTACCTGCGTTGATTACATACATACATAACAATGTGTATGCTAGCTGCTGCACTCTTGTAAGACTCTCATAAGATCATAATGTTGTTCTTGTCATTGTTGTTCTTGTTGCTGTGGCTGTAACTATTTTACTGCTGCGTTTTTCATGCTTCGCCACCGACTTCGACGCCAAACTCTGGAGAATGTCTTACTTTTTCGTTTATTGCACGAAAAGTTTTGCAATAATTTTTTATTTACTTGGTACGCTGTTGCTGCTGCTTCTCGGAATGTGCCGACTGCCGACTGCTGTCTACCGTCTACTGAATGCTGTCTACCGTCTGAATGTCTGTTTGTCTGCTTTTCTAGTTGTCCGAAGTGAACTCCGGACTCCTGGCTCGGTTTTTATTATTGCTTGAAGTAGCGCACAGGAAAAATAGCAAATGGCACATAACAGTAGCTGCAACAATTTCCTTACATTTTTGCACACTCGACGCCCACAATTCAAAACTTGGCACTTAAAATATGCGTTCAAGAGTCGAAAGTTTTTTCAACTCTCTGTCGTTCTCGTTCCTCTGCTTCCTCTGCTTTTTCTATTGTTTGTTAGCTCAATAATTTGAAGCATTTTTGTAGCGCACAAAAGTATGCTATTGCCTGATATGAGAATGTGAATGTCTGCAATCTGCGATTGACGAGACAATTTCAAAAGTCGATCAAAAAAGAGTGGAGATGGGGGTTGACATGTAAATCCATTTAAGTGTGCGAAAGAGTTGCTCCATGGCATTTAAGCCACTTAAGGACCCGCAAGAATTATGAGATACTCGGATTTTTTGGGGTTGTTTTTTTTTTGTTGAGTTGGGGTTGATGACGGCATTAAGCCAAAGCCAAAGTCAAGCCATGGCAGGGCCAAACACAATGAGCTGAGTTTGCAGCTTCAAACGGGATTATTTTTGCGCATATAAAACAGTTAGCGAGTAGGAAATGAATTGTGAAAGATGCCAAAGTGCGATAGAAGGCAAAACGGATGGCAAAAGTGAGAGCAACAGCTGCCTGGCTGCCTGTCTGCTTGCTGCTAAGCTGTGAACGGCTTCAATTGACAGCTTACTGTGTGTGGGTGGAATGTGGCGTATACTTAATGTACAGATGGTAAATTACATACATAACATACATGTGTATGCATGTAGTATGTAGTATATACGATGTAAATTGTACAAGTACTTTAACTTGTACTACATGGCGTATGTGTGACAACAACAGCTGTGCCAACACATTGTGTATACGCACTGGTTAACCACAAACATAAACTTACCTGATGATACACAGAAAAAAAAAACATTCCAAAGTTAAAGTTTTGCATTCTTGATTTTATTAGGTATTTTTCAAGTGTGTATTTAGGATAAAAATGTTTAGTTAGCACAATATGCGGATAAAATGGCAGTCACTCTATAGTATTTGATTTCATTGTAAAAACTCTTATCAAGTCCCGATTATTAAAAATTGTTGCGAAGTAAATCTTATATGAATCAGTTACTTTATGCACGATTTAACAAATTTCGTTATTATCGAAATTTTGACACTGTTTGGGTTTGATTTTAATCTGGAATCCTTAATTTTTTTCTGTGTAGCTACCTTAAACAAAAATTGACATACTATATCCCTTAACAGTGACATATGTCGTCTGCACGAAATATTTATTCAACATGTCATGCACGAGTTGTTGTTGGTGGCTAAACCTAAAAACTAAGCCAAGCCATTGACTGAAAATCATCGATTGATTGTTTTGCATCGCCACAAATGCATTGTACGACATGACAATAACATACACCATACAACATACAACACAGAAATACACTCTTAAACCATTACGAAACAAATACAAATGCAAGCAAAATGAATTTACTGCTTAGATTTCAACGTTGTTGTCTCCTGTTCTTTTGTCTCTTTTCCCTTGCAGGCTGTCATTGTTGTTGCTGTTGCTGTTGTTGTTGTGGAAATCAATGCAAAAAGCATTTAAGTCTTGTTGCCTGTGTTTGGGCGCAGTCATGTGGCAGCAACAGCCACAAAAATTGTCAGCTGAGAAAGATTGATGAGACCGAAGCGTGTTGGATAAGGCAAAAAACACAATATATATAAACAGCGAGGTTAACTCTAAATGTTTGCAACTAAGCAACAGCTAAGATTCCCTTTACGAATGTCGAAAAATATTATCAAGAATACCGAAATTAGGAAATTAAAATTCAGAAGCAACACTAAAAAACATTTAAAATGGAAATACGAATTAGGAAACCAAAATTTGGAAATAAAAATTACAAAAACCAATATTTAGAAGACAAAAACAAGCGGGCAAGGCTATGGTCGAGTTCGCGATTATAGGATACCCGTCACTCATTTCAATATAGATACAAATATTTTTCATTGCATACTTTTAGGCAGTTCGATTGCTTATAGACTTTAATCAGCCATTACAACCGTGCTGTTTGGCCAATCTTGTTGCGATTAAGTAGGATAATAGCTTTTAATTGTGACCTATTAAGTATACATACAATATACCCTTTCAATTATTTCTAGCTTGTGATTCCTTTTTGTATCCTTGTTTTATGTTTCTGTTTTTGGCAAATTCATTAAGCCGCCCTCGCATAGCGTCAAAACTTGCCACAAATGCAGTTGCAGCAACAGCAACGATAACTGGCTAAAAATTGTATTTATAAACATTTATGAAGGAAATTTTCACAGGATGCCCCAGGACCAGAACGCAGCGACTCTTTCTCTCTTTCTCACTCTATCTCTGTCTTACTCTTTCCGTCTCTGTCTGTGGGTTGCTGCAAGTGCTTTAAGTTATTGACAGGCAAAACTCAAACCAAAACTCAGCAACAACCGCCGGCAAACGAAGGCTAAAGTTTGCAGACGGCAAAATTATGCTGTGAATAAAAGTTGTTCTCTGCCTACAAACTTCTGCCCACTCCCCCTTCACCTAGGAAAACGCCGTCATATGCGAGTATACATATATAGTATGCAGATTAAAGTTGCATGCCCTGATGGCCTTTTATGGTTTCTTGGCCTGGCTATTGAAGCGGCAGAAGCAGCAGCAGCAGCGACAGAATAATCTTGCTGCCTCCAATGTCTGCTGTGTCAAGTGGCAAGCAACTCAACGCAGCAACAACAACAGCAACAGAAACAAGAGCAGCAACAACAATTACAACAATGCGAAATAGTCTTGGCAGGCCAGATAATTCTCTAGCAAGTTGTCGGTTGTCAGTTTGATTCGCCTATACACGATTAGGATTATTAAAATTTTATATTTCTTTGGACGAGCACTGAAAGTTTAAGTAGCCAAAAGGTGTTGAGCATCGTCGTCGTGGCGTGTCATTAATGCAACTTTTCGTATTTGCCAAACAGCAGCAGCAGAAACAGAGCCAAAACTCGAGGAACGCACTTAAATATTTGCCATAAAGTTGCTAGCAAAAATGCATAGAAAAACTTTTTTCACTGGGCCAAACAACAAGAACAACATGAGCTGTGATGATGCAGCAACTTTTTATGACCCATCGCAAGGCGCAAAACAACATCTCAATTTCGAGGACCCCAAGTGTTTGAGTGTGTGGGTGTTTGTGTGTGCTCTGAATGGCAGCAAAAAGTTTCCCAAAATAAAAACATAAAAATGTACTAAAACCCTTGTATAATATTTTGATATTAGGTAATAACTATCATAGCCAATTGTAAAGCCATAAACGTGATCATTTAAATATTGTTTTTATGAGACAAATATATATAAAAATTTGTTTTATAAGTGTATGAAAATAGCATAAACAATAACTATTAATTTTGCAGATTTTGTTGTAGCTGCATTTATTATAATTTTCTGCATTTTCCTTTCAACCTGAATTGTATTCACATCAGTTATTCAATTTTATAATAAGCCCTTTAACAAAACACACACATGTTGCAACATGGTAAACCCACATGTTCTCCATGTTTACTTTGAATTGTGTTTACAGCTATCAGATTTTATTTTCTTTATGTATTTTACTTTAGATTAGAATTTATGTTCTGAAATATATTTTTTTATTTACTTATTGATTTATGCTTGCGCAATCAATAGACTTATCCATAATGTTGGTTATAAAAAGATATTTTACTTTTCTATATCCATCAATATCCTATCTTATTTCCATTACATATTCCCTTAAGTTATTGAATTTTCTATATAAACATATCTCTAAACCATTTTCATTAAAAGATCCATACTATTTCCTCTTACTAAAAAAGCCTGAATAACTCTACTTTATTATTCATTTGCTAAATGGCTTCTACTACTAAAGGGGTTATGTGTGGCAATTTGATGAATTAAATTAATTATGGAAAATATCTCTGCAATGATTTTTAAAATGCAAAACTCTGCTTCACACAAACACACACACACACATACGGGAAATTTAGCCGATTTTGTGCTGCGGTCGGACAGCTCTAAAAAGTCTCTCAAATATGTATATGCACACTGACCAACATACATTCATGCTTATATTTTTAGCCACATTTCCCTTATGTTCTAGAGAGCTCTTATAAAAACTGCAAATAATGCTTCAGAAAAACATTTAACAACTTTGTTTCTGCTGTCATTTTTTTTGCTTGTTGTTTTTGTTTTGTTTTGTTTTTTGATGTTGCCGCTTTGCTGCAGCTCGTTTTGTATTAAAACAATTAAAATTAATAAACAAAAAGCGTTGTAGCTTTTGTGGCGAGAGTTTTTAAAGTAATTTGGTTTTTTTTTGTGTGTGTGACGCAACAACAACAACAATGGCATTAACTCCCACTCTGCTCCCACTAAGGCTATTGTAAAAGCACGTAATAAACTCGATTAAAGTGCACAAAACATACGGCCAAACAACAAACCGAAACGGGAATGGGAACTGGGAATGGGAACCGGGATCGGGGCTAGCCAACAAGCAAACACCGGATATAACTGCGGCTCACTCGTCCAGCCGGCAACAGAATCCGCATTCCCCACTTCTCCATCCCGGCACTTCCTCGTTTCTTCATTGCGGCAATCCCACAGGTTCAGCTACTGCCTGGATATAGTATACATTTCTGGCTGGATGGCTAACAGTCAGTCAGAGAAATGCCGAGTCGAGTCCCGTGTGCATTTAAAGTACATTTATGTCAATCACGCTCATTATGCGCACATCACTGCATTAAATTATACACATCGAGTGTCGGAAAGAGAAAGACTGTTTGAGAGAGTGAGTGAGAGAGTGTAAGAGAGAGAGTGAGAGAGAATAGCTATGAATGGGAAAAGGAAAATGGTGACCATCGATGTAACTGGAAATTGTTGCCATAGCGCAAGGAAGTTAAAACGCCAACGGAAGTCGCCATATTTGTACACGCGGTTAAGGCAGCTGTCGTTATACCCTAACTTACAGCTTAATGGGGTATATACAATAGTTATTAAGGTGCATTTAGACTAGTTGACGCAGCGTCAATTTCAGGAAAGTCAACTATTGGCAACCAAGGTCAACGCATTATTTGCGTTTACATTAGTTGACTTAGTTGACCAAAAAACATGTTTGGCAACTACTTTTCCAGTTGGTCAACGCAGGAGCTAGCAACGCATTGTCGATGAAGTTGACAGCTATTTAAACTAGTTGACATTAACATTCGTTGACGTTCGAGTTGCCATTGCTGTTAAGTTGACGTCGATATATTGTATCAATCGAACTTGGTTGATTGGTAAACATAAATTTGTATTTTACATATTTAATATGTGACTTTTTTACAATAAGATAAACTGAGTTTGACGACATCAGCAAGAAAGCGCAAAATAGCATCAGCAATTATTTTGCATTGTTGCCTAGAGGATGAGGAGGAGGAGCAAGAGCGTAAAATGCGAACCCGGACAACGTGGGTGCAAGAGCTCTATTTGGAGCGTGAGGAGAGTGGCTTTTTTCCGTAAATTCTGGATCCATTTTTTTTCAATACAAACTTGTTAACTTTTGACTTATTCAAATTAAATAGTGTGCAATTTTGCTTTGTTTGAGGTGGCCAAATATCGATGTGCCATCAATCGATAGCTTCCGATAGTAATCGGTTTCAACCATGCAACCCAAAAATATCTTCGTCTTAATATATGTATATTTAATATATTATATATTGTATAAACTATATTTGTAAATAATTAATGATGTATTTTATTAAATTTATGATTTCATAATAATGATTTTTAAGACAGTTCTCCGCAAAAAAAGATGTTATTCAACCAACAATGATGGTGAAATCGAAGTGTTTGCCACCTCTGTTATGTACACAAAGCTTGTCAACACAAAG
>JBAMBK010000910.1:0-225074 GCA_037043435.1 Drosophila suboccidentalis
AAAAAAGACCACTTTCTAAAATCAAGAAGATTCATCTTAAATATTTTGTTCTTGAAATAAGAATATTTTAAGACCAAATTACTAAAACTAAGAATATTAATCTTGAAAATCGTAAGTTCTTAATATAAGAATAAAATTCTTAAATTTAAATATTTTGTTCTTAATATAAGACCATTTTAAGACCAAATTACTAAAACTAAGAATATTATTCTAAAAATCTTAAGTTCTTAATATAAGAATAAAAATCTTAGATCTTAGATCTTTTTCTCTTAAAATAAGAACGAAAATCTACAATTTCATTACTCGTTGAGGCTTATACGTTCTTAAGATGGCATTAGGCTTGGATCGCTGGTCAAGTCAGCACAACGGTGCAATGAATGATAGAGACCTCTACCCGAGCACTCATGGTTTGTTTGTTGTCTAGTGTCATATTGACATAACAAGACCTCAAGTTAACTGAAAATTACTTCATTCTAATCTTAAAATGTTAAGAAGCTTTATCTTTACTCGAGATTATTTGTCTTGAGTATTCAAAACTTTTTGGTCTATAAATAAGAACATATAATCTTAAAAAAATAATAATTTTTATTCTTATACTAAGATTTGTGGTCTTGAAAATATAAGAATTTATGATCTTAAAAATGAGAACTTGGTCTTAATTGAAATGTTCTTAGAATCAAGATGTGTTTTCTTACTTCAAGATTTTCATGTTCTCGACGCATTTTTTAGACCAAAGTTCTTAGTTCTGAGACCAAAATCTTGATTTTAGATCCTTTTTTTTATCAGTGTAGATAAAGGTACAGCAATGAAAACGACATAAATAACATATGTACTAGAACACAGCTGAATTTATATGTTTTATAGAGTACTCCAATCAAGTGATCCGTTCATAAAGAACCCAGAATATTTGTTTTATATACGCTAAGAAATTTGTTAAAGCTAATTAAATTTTCAAATGGTTTATTCTAATATTTGTGATCTTATTTATGTCTATGTTTGTTCTTCAAGTAAATTTATACCAACATTTTCTTTTATGAGTATAATATGATTGCAGTAAATATGAAATCATAATCAAATGTACATGAATGTTTATTTTGCTACTATGCCTTTGATATAGTTTTTAATAAAGCATTTTTTATATACCCTGTAACCAAACGAAAAATGTAAAAGGAAATAAGAGACTAATGCTTTGGCGACTACTGAAATATCAAACTGGTGGAAACGATTTTTTCAAAATAACGATTTTCTAATATTATTTTAATTGGTTTTGAAGCGCCTTCCCCAGTGACTTAAAATAAGGAAATTAATTTTGAGCTGTTTTGAATAATTTTATTATTATTATCGGCACGAACTTGGTCTTGAGTGTAGGGTATTTTTTAGTCGTGCATTAGCAGTTTGATTGTTGTTTTGTTTTTAATTTTGCTAAAGTAAATTATAAGCAAATATCATTAATTAGGTCTGTTGATCTCGCATGTGTGATGTTGCCATTGTTATTGCTGTTGTTTACGAGTATGGAAAAGGTGTGGTGCGTTCCTCTTCTTCTTCAACTTTTTCTGTATGCTGTGCAATTTATCTGAGCCTGCCCCTGGTTCTGGTTCTGGTTGGATCCACGCCCACGCCACTGCCGTCCAATATAAACATGAAAGCGTCGGCAAAATGCCTTCTATACAAAATGTTGTGTGTTTATTTATAAACAACAAATTTTTGTGTTCGTTTTGTAGATCGGCAAATGACGACAAATTCGCTTTGATTACTGTTAATTTTCGAAAATAATCTGTATACATTAGATCTATGTATACATAGTTAAATAATCGATAGACATACATACATATAAGCTTTTTATTGTAACCCTGCGTTGTCTGTGTTTTTCTGCTTACAATATTTATAGCAGAGTTTATAGAAAAATTGAAAATTGAATTGTATAAAATTTAAAAAAAATTAAAATCTTATTAGATGTTAAAAAAATATATTTTAAAGGATGTCTGTCATTAATTTAACGTATGTACTATTTTTCCAAAGTTATCTCATTGAGCTTAGTTACTATACAAATATGTGAGCAAAATGTTTCCTATTTCTATTTTTGCTATGCCTATACACTGATAAAAAAAAGGATCTAAAATCAAGATTTTGGTCTCAGAACTAAGAACTTTGGTCTAAAAAATGCGTCGAGAACATGAAAATCTTGAAGTAAGAAAACACATCTTGATTCTAAGAACATTTCAATTAAGACCAAGTTCTTATTTTTAAGATCATAAATTCTTATATTTTCAAGACCACAAATCTTAGTATAAGAATAAAACTTATTATTTTTTTAAGATTATATGTTCTTATTTATAGACCAAAAAGTTTTGAATACTCAAGACAAATAATCTCAAATAAAGATTAAGCTTCTTAACATTTTAAGAAGAATGAAGTAATTTTTAGTTAACTTGAGGTCTATGTCAATATGACACTAAACAACAAACAAAACACTTGCACTTGGATGCCAATCTCTATCATCAGCACCGTTGTGCTGACTTGACCAGCGATCCAAGCCTAATGCCATCTTTGAGAAGCCAGAACCAGTTGTGAATTATAAGCCTCAACAAGTAACAAAATTGTAAGATTTTAGTTCTTATTTTAAGAGAAAAAAATCTAAGATCTAAGATTTTTATTCTTATATTAAGAACTTAAGATTTTTAGAATAATATTCTTAGTTTTAGTAATTTGTTCTTAAAATGGTCTTATATTAAGAACAAAATATTTAAATTTAAGAATTTTATTCTTATATTAAGAACTTACGATTTTCAAGATTAATATTCTTAGTTTTAGTAATTTGGTCTTAAAATATTCTTATTTCAAGAATAAAATATTTAAGATGAATGTTCTTGATTTTAGAAAGTGGTCTTTTTTTTCAGTGTAGAGAGGAAATTAAGTTAAATTCGGCTAACAACAAGAATAACCGCAAAAATAGGAAAAATAAAAAATAAAGAGGAAAAGTTCTTAGCCTTCCACGGGCCAACGAAGGGTCAAGGCAGACAGAGCTTTTGGCTGAGTGACAGATTGACTGAGTGACGGAGGGACTAAAGGACCGACACCCTGCGCACATGACAAACGACTAAAGTGAACAGTTTACATTGTCCGGAGAGGAACTTGAAAGGTTGACAGACAGGCAGACAGACAGACAGACAGACAGAATGCGGGAGCGACACTCGTTGCGATGCATAAAAGTCATTCCATGCCACACTCCACACTCGACCAAATTCTAATAATGCCAAAAATGTCGACGCCGGCTTGCAAAAAGGCAGTAACAACAACAACAACAACAACATCAAGATAAAGAGTAACAACAACAACAGCAACAACATCAACAGTAATACTTAGTTACAGCCAGAGCAGCATCAGCTTCTCCAACTGTCCCTTTTGGCTGTGGGCAATTTGTTTAGGCCAAAACGCAGCCAAGTGCCAACAATTTTGGTAGAGCCCTTTGGCTACATGTCATGTACGTTACTTACTCCTGCCATGGTTTACCATGTGGCCATGTGGCACCGTCCGACGACGACCCTTAAAGCTTTTGCCGTCCAGTTGCAAATTCCATCTGTGAAAATGTCCTTTGGGGGCGTTGTCATGAATCGTTGGCTGATTTAAGTTTCAGCGCATTTTTCGATTAAACTAATGGAGGCCATAATTCAACAGACTGTCCACCTATGACAACCAATTTAATTAATTTAAATGTGCATACATTGGAAATGAATCTGCATGTGGTGGAATCCTTAAAGCAGCGGCATTCAATAGACAAAATAAGTTGAAAGTTGGGAGTTGTTTTGGGAGGCCAAATTGAAGCTGTGTGTCTGCCAGGCAATGGCGACGCGTCGGCCATTAACTGAAAGCATTATTGTTTGTAATTCCCCTCTAATTGCGGAATAGCAAAAACAATGCTGCCTCCGTGGCCACATCAACTTCAGCTCCAACTCCAGACACGCCCACCAGCGACGCCGACGCCAGTCGCAGTTGTCGCTTCTCTTCCTCCTCCCCAAATACTTCCACACTCTGCCTCACTAATTTGCAGCACTGTGTGGAAATATGTTCGACGAGCACTTTTCTGCAAAGATGCTTTTTATGATTTTTTTTGCAGTCAACGGAGTTTTCAACTTTCTCCACACAGCGCACGACATTTTTACGAGCTTAAGAACAAGCAGAAAAACGCGAAGAAACGCAGAAAATATATTATTATATTATTTGTTGACGGCAAACTTACTGAAAATGGTTGAAAATTGAAAATGGAAAATGGAAAATCAGCGAGAGATAGTGGCTGTGACAAGGGGGGTAGAATGAACAAGTATAAGTGCTCTGGGCAAACATGCTCGACTTAACGATACCCTGAGTACAAGCTCAGAGCAAGAAAAGCTGTTTCTATGTTTGTCGGGTGTATTCCACGAATGAAGGAACGAAATCTCGATTTAATGTCACAGATTCCATTTATCTAATATATTTTACAGTCACAAAAATGTATTTATACAATGAAAAACAACACACAAAGGGCTAGAACAGCCTTACAGCTGTTTTGTCACTCTTTTGAGGTGGAATTCTCAACTGGTTCTAGCGTTTCAAAGATGAAATTAAGCTTGCATCGCTGCTCAAGTCAGCACAAATTTCTGAAATATGGTTATATATATTTCTTTAAAAATGATTATACCCATTTGTTTAACAAAGCTTGATGGGTATATAAACTGACGCTGCAATCGAAAAGCGCTGTGCCTCTGCCTCTATGTCTGAAAAAATTCTGTTTGCTAATTTGGAACACGGCCAAAATGAAAAGAAATATATACTTTAAAATTTTTAAACGATGCTACAAAGAAATTTAGTTAGCTACAGTAAGCACTTGGTAAAGCAGAATGCAAATCATGTTGCTAAATTCTTTTGTTTCATACATATAATTTGTTGCCATCTTCCACACTTTCCTTACCAAAACAGGCAGACAAAAAAGCCCCAATGGAATGAGTCTAAACAGTTTTTATCGGAATTCGGTATAAAATAAAATAATATTGACTATTGATTTTGCTGCCTGTCGGAAATGGGGAAATTCATTTGCTTTTGCTTTTGTTGCTTACAATATGGAAATTTATGAGCTCAGTTGGGTGCGTATCTGCATTGGGGTTGAAAAACATTGCCGCGTATTGTTAGGCAAACAAAATTAGCAAATTACGTAGCCGCCGCGTTTGCCGCGACAAGAAATTTTGTATGTGGCCGCAGTTTTTGTAGTCTCTAATGCGACAGCTGCAAATGCACCGAGAATCAAAATTAATAGCGCCTCAATCGTTTGTTAAATTTAAGACATGGGCAAACCGATGGTTTTTCACTTGTTTATACCCTGTTTAATGTAAAAATGGTATTAAAAGGTATCAAACTATCAATGTCAAACATCTTTGAAACACTTAGAGCTAGAGATATCAAAGTTTGGTATTAAAATTTAAAGATACTGACTTTTAGATCTTTCAATTCGAATGAATTCAAGTACATTAACAATATTTAGTATATGTTCTCGCCCTTGACACGGTATTGTCTAGTCGAGTGCTGCAGAATTTATCATTCCTATTTGTTGAAAATGAAATTGCAAATATTTTATAGCTGCCACTAAAAATAAGAATGGCGCAGTACAGTCGCATCATTCCCAAAGATAAGCGAATAGAGCATTATTCAGTCGGATATACTACACATAATTATGTTTAATTATGAACCTGACTCATAATTGTCAAGTGTCAGCAATCAGCATTAAATTTCCTGTGTAATGTTGGCATAAAGATCACGAAATTTCGCCAGCCGTTTAAAGCTGTCGTTGGGACTGTCGATGTCGATGTCAATGTCAGTTGGGAAACCACAAAAGTGTGGGCACGGGTCATGTCAGCAGTGGATGCGACCCCGACAGCCTTTCATTCAATCGACTTGAAAATGTATTGTTGTAAATCAATCGATTTCTTTCACAATTTCACCTTGAACACAACGACGATGGCGCTAACAAAAAAACAAAAAAAAGGACAACGAATTTGTTTGTGCTCATTAAAATGTACTTGAACGACAAGTCCAAATGGCGAATGAAACGTAAGAGCAGCAAAAAAGAAACCCCATAGCGAAGGTAACGCATATGCAGAGAGAAGAACGAAGAACGAAGAATGAAAATGACAGAAGAGCCAACTGCAGTAGAACAATTTGCTTTTCATACTGAGGCAAAAACAATATTGACACAAGAGCAATAAACAACTAAATTATACAAAAGATATATACACACGAGTCTAAGCAGACATGGGCCCATCCAACGAGGGGCGTTCAAACAGTTAATGAAACACCCAACAAAATTATTACCATCAATGATGAAAGCATCGTGACCTTCTGATCTTCATTGTAATTCTGTAAATTGGCTTTTTGTGTCAGGCCATTGAGATCATACTCAAGCATATACAATATATGTTTGTGTTAATTAATATACAGATGTGTATGTATGGGGTTTTGTTCATGTATATACTGAAACTATGAAATTTACTTAAAGTAAGTGCAGTCAAAATATGAGAATTATGAATTAACAAATATTCTATATTTGTCAAACTTTGACATATCACTGCGGACGGCAGTCCGCGCTAGTGACGAAAGCAGCACGAAGTGTGCGAAAGCGACTAGCATATATACACAGGAAGAATGGAAAATTTGCTATGACTGTCCGATCAGGTCGAGCTATATACCGATCGAAAGGTATCAACTTAACTTACAAATGTGCATACTAAGACTTTTGAAAACTCACCTGGTTCGTGAGATAAACAGGTGTAAGTGGAAGGGGCAAAATTTAAATTATTGGAGCTAGTGGGGCCGTTGGAGCCTTTTGGTCAACATTTTTAATTTTTTAATATTTCTCATAAAAATACGTGTCGAATGACACCTCAATCATCAAAATCCGACTACTGGTTCAAAAGATAAATTATTTTGAAATTTTTGGTGCCCTTCTCAAAACGAGATGAAAAGTCAGTCTGTTTGTTTGTCTGTTTGTTTGTTTGTTTGTTTGTTTGTTTGTTTGTTTGTATAGATCAAATCGTTGTTTTAGCTTAAAAGTTTGAATGAGGACTTGTTCCCGCTCAAAAATCTAGAAACGTTTGTTCTACGACTTTTTCGAAAAATCGCTAGTTTAGCGGGAAATCGCTAAAAACCGCTAAAACCATAGCATCCAAACTATAGAAGCTACAGATGCGATCTATATATCGGTGAAAAGGTATTTCGAAGGGCTTTTAGACATACCTTCAAAGTTTTTTTTTTAAGAAAATAGGTAAACAGCCACAGGTGAAATAAGGTATTTTTCTCCACATTTTGGCGATTTAAGAAAAATCTACACATCAAATCACTTTTAAATATGTAGTATGTTGTAGACAATTTAATTCCGCGTCTTTTGACATATAACACATATCTGTCAAAATTCGTTTGAGCGAGAAATTACCTATCTACTGAATATACCTTTAACCTTTACACTACTGCATGTACATGTGCAGTATGTACACTGCTTGGAGCGTAATGCGGAAATAAACTGCTTGCAAGTGGTGCTCTCAACCAGTGCTTAAAGTAACCAGTGCTGCCAGAAAGTTTAGTTTTGTTATGTGACAACGCGACTATAATTTGTTCAAATGAGTTAAGCATTAGAGTCTCTCTGTAAATTTATTTTATTTATTCTTCTTTACTATATAATTAATTAATTGCTTAATATTGCAAACAGAAAATTTATCTTTATACTTGTGCATTGCATGTGTACCCAGTGTTGCCAGACAGTTCATTTTCGTTAAATAAGAATTCGGGCTATCATTTATAAATACCTTTTGACAAAGTAGTTTTGTCAAAAGCAGAGGCGATTGCAAAAATTTCTGATATCCCCCAAAAAAACCTCTTTACGCGGTAAAAGTCTAGTGACGAAAACATTTCCATGCCACAAAATTTCTGATATCCAATTTTGTGACGAAATATATTAAATTTTTTATATATGTTAATTTATTATATACTAGGGGGCTCCGCCCCCTGCTCGCTTCGCTCGCCAACCCCCGCTCGTTTTTATATATGCCAAAAAAAAATTAATATACATACAAAGTAAAAAAAAAATTGGCATTCGGCACTGCGCAAAAAGTTATTTTTTAGGTGCAAAGAAGCTGAAGCTTTTTGCGCAAAGTGCGGAGTGCCAATTTTTTTTTTACTTTGTATGTATATTAATTTTTTTTTGGCATATATAAAAACGAGCGGGGGTTGGCGAGCGAAGCGAGCAGGGGGCGGAGCCCCCTAGTATATAATAAATTAACATATATAAAAAATTTAATATATTTCGTCACAAAATTGGATATCAGAAATTTTGTGGCATGGAAATGTTTTCGTCACTAGACTTTTACCGCGTAAAGAGGTTTTTTTGGGGGATATGTATAATACTTAAATTCCTAAGAAAGTCTGCTAGCGGAATTAAATTTTTTATACGTTTAAACAACTTATAGAGTCTTTCACCTACAAATGTACTTATATACACATAATTTTCCGTTAATTAAAAATTATATATTTTTCACAATGCAAAATAAAATTATTTCTGTTGTTTAGTAGCTTAAAAATGTTTTGATTTAAGTTTAAACGTACATTTTTTGACACACGAACCTAGTTAGCGGATTAAGTTTTGCTTTGTAAATTGATAAATTGTGGGAGTTGTTTTCCAATTAGTAGCTTGAGTTAAGTTTTAATTTTAAAATTTAGTTCAGGTATGTAAAATAAAGGGGCACAATAGATCCAAAGGGTCGCAGTGCAGGCTCCCCCTATTAATATTGTAAAATAAATTGTTAGAACGGATATTTTAGTGTTTGATTTTTTTTTTGTGTCATTACAATTGTCCAAAGTATTGCTCATGTTAATTTTCAGATACAATCTAGAAAATATTCTGTGTATACTTGTATACAGTCTATCTGTTTTATCTATTCAGTTGCGAATTAAAATTGTTTTTAATATAATTTGATTGTTAATTTCACATTCTTAATTTTGAATTCTATTTAATTGCAATACTTTTTTTCTCTCTGTCGACTGATTATAGTCGACGTTAAATACATAAATAAATTAACAAATAGTCAAATGGGATAAAAACGCATAAGAAAACATTTACCTAAGGGAAGGAGATTACAAAATTTATTGATACACATTTTTGAAACATATATACATATAATAATAGTTCCTTTATAGTTATTTAAATGGACATTTGAACCGATCTTTTAAATCTGCCGTCGTAATACTCAAATTCAGTATTGACATTTTAGCCGGTTGTTGTTTTATGTTTTTTTTTTTCGTTTCGTTTCGTTTCGTTTTTTTGTGTAGTTTATTTTTTGGCATACCTCATATGATTATGTATTTTTATTGCTGTTTTTCGTACTAACAAACAAACACATGTTCACAATAATAATGGAGACAGAGACTGAGACCAACCCAGCAGACTATATGGCATTGAACTTTGACAACATTGGACAATGTACACATACTTACTCGTGCGAGTACTCGTACGAATACTCATGCGAATACTCACACTCGTATTCACACTGATGCTACCGCCATGCCGAGCATTGTTTGGTCAAGGCGATTTTGACTCTGAAATTGGAGTTCGAGTTCGAGTTCGAATTGGAATTGGGGTTTGGGTTTTAGACCAACGAATGAAAATGACAAAGTGCCACTAGAAGCTAAGAGGCTAAACACAATGAGAGTTGGTTCGAACAGTTTATAGTTTGGAGTCACTTACGGACAAGCACATGGCTCTGAATATTTATGGCCCAGAGACAATAGGTTTTGTTTTGTGTCAATGGCCAACAATGAGCATCAATGGTCAACGTTGTGCTGAGTTACGTGCAAAATGTTAAACGGTTTTTCTAATTTACTAAGGTCAAACAGTATGAATAATCTTTTTTTTATTTCGTTTTTTTGGGGTTTTGGGGCGTGTTTTTCCAATGCGCAATGCATCAAAGTGAAGCTGATTGTCAGCTGAACTTGTTTCATTTTTGTGGCGGATTTTCGTGCTCCACAGATCCAAATCCACATCCACATCCGTGTCGGCAGCGAGCCACAGAAAGTGGAGCAGTGTCTGAAACAACAACAAAAAAAACCTGAACATCTTCAATGTTTATTTCTGGTTCTTGGTTAGTTGGCTCCATTTCTTGTTTTGTGTTTGTCTTTGCAACAACTGCAGCAACTCTTGCAACTGCTTAATTGAAGCGATTTGCAGTCAATTATTGCGAAAGAGAAATTCTTTTAAATCCGCACAAACTTTCGACCGCGAAAGTAGCCCGACTTACAACTCTTCACACTCTCCAGTGTCGGTCATATCTCTGTCTAATTAGTGCTCGAAAGCCGACATAGCACTACTTTAAGCTAATCAGCATCTAATGAGGTCTTACCAAGTACTTATGTGTATGCAGTTGAGGTTTGCATTCGCAATTACTATGAAAATTGGCTGCTAAATGGCAAAACACCTGCTCCAATCTGTTAATTGTCATCTAATCACAGATTTCAATACCCACAAGAAAAACAGCACAATTCATATCAATACATTAGCTTTCGTTTTCCCTATTTGCCAATTCGAGTAATTATTGCCAATGATTTTTTCATTTACTTTGTAATTGCATTGCCAAGTGGAGCAAATTGTCTTACAATCACACAATTTGCGCAAGCAGCTTATACCCTAATCCCAAGGTTAAAAAAGGGTATAATGACTTTGTGTATGTAACAGACCGACAGAATGTGTAAGGTATAGATATATTGGAGCAGGTTCTAAACTTGGTTAAATTTTATGCAATAAAAATAGTTAATTTTCTCAATCTACAATAGTTTGCAAGTTTATTTGTTTTATGTTTGTATACGAGTACGTTTAAGGTATCTATTAGTTGAGTACTTCCAACTAGATTGTTCTCATTTGCTGTTCTTTGTGCTAATAATAACAAGATACGCATTACGATGACGTCAAATGCAAAGATATTAACTGCCTGAGAATGGAGAATGATAAAACCGGTTAGTTTCTTTTCTCGCTTATGCGAGTGCGAACAACACACATTTCTTTACACATAACTACCTAGTATATACATAAATGTATATAAATATATATTTAAATTCAATTAACATACTTGCTTACTAACACAAAGTTCGGTTAAATTGTCGCAAAAGTAATCACAATCAGAAAAGTCGAGGCAAAGTTGATCGCCCTCGCGCAGACTGGTACGAGAGAGATGCCAAAAACAACAACAACAACGAGAATAACAACGACAACTGAGCAATAAACAATTAAAATAAGTGACAGACCATGTACATACATATACAGATACCAACAAGTAGTAGAAGCAATAATACGTAACTCAAATCTTTGCCACGATTTGTATCTGGTGTGAATTGTTTTTTTGTCTATGTCAAATACCTCAACTTACCAACTACGAGTATTTCGCAAAGTTGTATTGACTCCGCAGAGTCTGCAACATTGTTTGATCATCATTGTCGTGCAACAGTTTGTGGAGGCGGATTTTATAGACATGGCCAGCAAACAGTTTATCCCTAAACAGAACTGAACGATTAACATTAATTGCCAAATGCGTAGATACATATTTTGTAGACAAAGCAAACAAAATGCTTGTATATACAGTAGGTCAAATGATTGTTGTCTCAAAGAAAAATATTGACATATTTTAACTAATTAAAAACAAAAATGGGAACAATATAATTCGATTTTAATGTAGATTAATCAAATAAAAGGGGCTTATGAGTTTACTTTTCCGATCTGGACACATTGTTGAAAATTAGTTATTTATGAAAAATTTTGAAATTTAATTTAAAATATTGATATATCTGAAACTGCAGCTTAAAATAGATTAATTAATTGGCTAACAAGTAATAACACAAAACATTCGTGCATTGTTATCAGTATTTAAAAAGTAATGTATTCTATCTTATCCTAACCTTCATCTAATTTGTGCTAATTGTAGGACCACAGTAATAAATAAATTTTATCGTTTTTTTAAGTAATAACAGTGTTGCTAATTGAACAAAGGTACATTGATCGAAAGCAAAGACCTGGGTTCAGTATAAATTAAAATCGGGCTGTTTCTCTTAATGTTGCAGCCTTAATTAAAACTCTGATCGACTTACTGCACAACAGCTTGAATTGTTCGTGTCTCAGATTCAGATACACATAAATGCATATACAAATGCACAATTAAGAATACACACCTGTAAAGGTGCAAAGGTGCGTTGAAATCTTTTCTAACAATTTAACTCAGCGCTTGAAGAAGACCCTTTACATATATACATGTATAAGAAATACAAAAAACACAGACACTTACATTAGGTACGAGCAACGAACAACGACAATACGACGATACGGCAACAACTTGGCTTTATCTCATAATAATCTACGCGCATGTGCGGCAGACTCGTATCTTCTCAGTCTCAGTCAATTTCAAGTACATTTTGCCATTTTTGTTTAGTGCCACCGCTGTCGCTGTTGCTGTTGCTGTCTCTGACTGTTGTTGTTGTTGTTGGCCAAGCTAAAGCTGAGCAGCATCAGCAACAGCAGGAGAGTAGAGTCAACGACAACAACAACTACAACAACGACAACAACAACGACAACGACAATAAGCGCAGGCAACGTTTGTCGGTCAAAATCAAAATCAGCCCCAGCCTTTGTTCCTCCAATTCCGAGAATCGTGGACCAGTTATGAAACAAGTCTGCAACATGTACACACTCCCCCCACACACACGCACACACACAAAGAAAGAGAGTGCATTAAAGGAGTGAGTGGGACAGATATAGAAGTATAGCATGCGCTGAAAACAATAAAGAACTAAACCAGGCCCAGGCAAATGCCCAAAGCAATGGGCAATGAGTCTGAGATCTGAGTTTCAACTTGAGCCAGGGCCAGTTTTGGGTTCGGGCTCAGATTCGGGCTCAGACTCGGACTCGGGATCGGAGTCGACTTGGCTCGTCTCGTCTTGTTAACCGCATGCGCTTGCGCAGCGCAAAATGTTTTATGGCTGTGACTGTGACTTCAACTTCAACTTCGGTCTGGGGCTGTGTACCTGCCACTTAGCTGTAGGCTCTGCCCCAACTCAACTCAACTCAACTCGCCGAGCAGCGACTGCAACTTAATTTCTTGCTGCAACGACGCGACGCAAGTACTACAACATTATGCTTGACGGAGAGCGGGGGAAAAGGGCCGTAAAAATAAATTAACAAACACAGTCCGCTGGCATGCAACACTTCCCGACTTGTCTAGCTACCCAATATGAGTTTTAATAACTTGCCCAAGAGTTGTGACCCTCTTGACATCAACAACACAGTTGTACAGTCTGTGGATCAAGTTTAAACTCGATTTTGTCATTAAATTCGATAGGCTTAAAAGTGATTGAGTAGAATCCAATTATATTCAAAATTTAACTCAAATTATAGATTATTTGTTTACTTAAAAGACTCTTTGCCTTAAATATGCATAAAAATAGTAATAAATAGTAAACTTCTGCAAAAATTTGGTCAAAATTATTAAATCCATTTTAATATGTGCATTCCAAATACAAACGGAAATCAGAAGTTTGGCAACAAAAATCGTACATGATTATTATTCCAATATTATTGATTTTAATATGGATAGTTAATAAAACATAACTTTAAAAAATTTAAGAGTTGTCATTCCCAATAGCTAAAAATTAAAACCAAAGCATTCACACCAAGACGCATGTGAAAAGTAGTTCGGCAGCATCTTCTTCATTTTGCAAGTTATCGCTTAATTTGAGTTCTGCCATAAAACGAAAGACTCAAGTAACAAACTTGTCTGTTGTTTGCCAAAATTCATTTGCCATTTCCTTTCACATAAACTTTCACTTTATTGCCATTATTACTAAACAATTCCATAACATTCTATTCTTTTGTCTGCTTTAAGTGAATTCGAAAGAAATGCAGAAATAATGAAATAGAAAGTTTTGGGTATGGTCAACAAATATTGTCAATCTTATGTTAAAATGTTGAGCAACCTTCAGGAATAAATTTCAATTATTTTCACGTCACGCTCTATTCACTTGGAACAACAACTAACATGCAAATTGGCAAAAAAAAAAAAAACAGATTTCGAAATGTGAAATGATAAATTCAATGAATTCGCGTTACGTTTTCGCTGTTTTTGTTCGATTCGCAATTTAATAACTGTATCTGCATTTGAATGATAAATACACAACATTTTAGTCCTATAATAGCAATAGTTTCACGTAGGCATATCCAACATAATACGACTACTTACAGTTAGATTCCAGCTAACATATTGGTCATAAATATTAGCGTGTCCATTGTTAAACAAACGGCCGAGTTCATTGACCAGCATTTAGTCGAGACACGAACCCCAATACACCCGAGACACCCTAGACTCGACAACGTTTAGTGAATTTGCATAATTTGCAATTGCTGGCTAAGTGCCCATATTTAAAAATGCCTTAATATAATTCATCCAGCCAACTTATAATCATTATCATTATTATTATTACGGTTGTCATCGCTTATGCAACAAACTTGTGGCACCGCCTGTGGCGCTTATTTGAAAATGCCACACAATCAGTTGTTGTTGTATAGATTTCCCAAAGATTTCTTTTACAGACCACAACAAAAGGAAAATGCTCGACTCGTTTCTTATTCAAATTTAAAAGCCGAACAAAAGTCTCACGCGCTGCCCTCGTCATAAAAGATACGAAAAAAGTGCCGAAAATATTATACAAATATCAACTCGATTACCAGCGACATCGAGGAATTGTTCAATTCCAGATTTGAGTTTTGTTGTCACTGGTTTTTATTACGTCACGACTCTGCAATACATTTGACAAATTTATTTTATTAAAGGCAATTTCACTGCTGACTGTGTCAACATGAATTGAGTTTCACTTGATTGAGTTGTTTTTTAAGTGTTGCCCTCTATTGTTACTATTGAACGAGTTTCTTTTAGTTGCGACACTTTTGGGTGGGTTAAAAAAACACTTAACGATTGATTTTTCGTTTTTCATCGTTCTTCTGTGCGTGACTGTGTGAAAGCATCTCCGGTTCCATTTAATAAAGCTTTGATCATGTTATTATATCATTTTATAAATAAATTTACAACAAGAATAATCAAAAATATAATTTACAAGCCATTGGGATACTTTGTGGTCGTATTAAAATGTTTATTTAAATACGACACACAATTATACATAAGCCAACTGAAAAATCAAGACAATTTAATGATTTCAAAATGGTTAAAAGGCTGAAAAACTCTGTAATGAAAAATGCATTTAAAAATTCTTTACTTTACTTTTATGTGAATTATTTGTAAAATAACTAAATTTAGTCTAGAATAATGGGTTTGATTTGTTAAAATGAATACTTATTAACAAACACATAATTTTAAAATTTTTATACAAATATTTAAAAAGATAAAATTAACAATATTTTTAAACAATTTTAAGATATAAGCTCTTAGGATATAAGATATTAATAAGGTAGAGAGTATTCCGTAGTCGAGGACGCTCAACAAGCGAGCTTTTCTTGTTTGCTATGTATTTAATAAGTGAATGCTTTCATATACATTCATTCAAAAGACCAAAAGAAAATAATAAGAACAGCAACAACAACAACAACCACTCAAAAACGGCGACAGCTGAATTAAGCTGATTAATACAAAACGTGGCAGTTGGCAGCAGAACTTGTCACAGTTTCCATTAGGTCATCGCCACATTTGCATATGGTGGCAGATTTGAACATTTTTATGCCATGCGTTGACTCGCTTCGCATGGCTTCAGCTCGAAGCTGGGAAGCTAAAAGCTGAGAGCTGAAAACTGGTATCAGCTGTTGGCCAATTAAGCATGAGACATGAAGCAAAGAAAGTTGCGCAGGTGGCTAACTGAGCAGCGGGGCAACAACAACTTTCCTTGCCAGAATTCTCAGGCAAAGTCGCCGCAGGAAAATTGGCAATCATTTGTAAACAATGTGCGAGGCGAAATCATGATCAGGGTGCGACTGAGAGGTTGAGAGAGGGTTGGGAGGGTGTGTCTATCAAGTCTATCTATCGACTGCTCAGCGTGGTGGTCAGAAATACAGAAATAATAAGAAATACGCGCCGCGTGACCCACTTTCGAGCTGTGTTGTTGTTGTTGTTGTTCTCCGCGTCTCTTTCTAAGCAGCCACCATAATAAAACAACAACAAAAACAACAACACATTCAGTCAAATTAGCGGCTAACAGCTGCAAAAAGTTATAGACAATGTTCATTGAAAGTTGACTAACCACTTGCCAGCTACTTTTGGCTAGAATTCTATTAACAACAATAACTCTGTTATTGTTATTGACAACAAATTTTTTGTAGATTGCAACAAATTTTTTTGTAATTTAAGCACTTTCAATGGCAACTCACAGCTACAGATACAGATAGAAATACATTTACAGCAACAGCTATAGATACAGATACATATCGAAGTGGGTCAACGGTTTTTGTTTTGGCAAGCTTTTATTTAATTTTCTTGTTTCAATCTGTTCTATTGTTGTTATACGTATCCATTTGAATTTCAGTTTCAATGCTAATCAATGTGAATTGTTTCAAATATGTTTGAAATTCATTTGAAGCTGCAAAATTAACTTCAATTAATCTTCGCTGTCTTCCGCATTTAGTGCCAAAGTCCATAGAGTTGATAATACTGACAGGCTAGTCGACTACAGATACCCTAGCTAACTATCATATCAAATACAAATTGTATTAGTTGTTATACCCGTTTTCAGGCAATTTATAGGGTATATGTACAGGTTTTACTGATGCCGACTGTTTATTTTATTTTTTTTTTTGTTTTGTGGCACAACCTCAAAGTGACTCAGCAACTTTGTGGCAGCAACTTGTGGCAGCCACAGCTGTGAACGCCAAACTAACTGCGCTTTTGTTGCCAGCCATGTTGCTGATTTTTGTTGACAACGGCTAACGGATGTTGGTTCAGCTGCATGTTGCCGTCATTTGTCCTTTTAGCCAGTCACTTGGCTTATCACTCATTGGCTAGGGAGCCGAGAGTGCGGAAATAAGATAGAGACAGAGACAGAGAGAAAGAGCGGCAGAAGAAAAGAGATAGAGAGCATGCAATCGTGAGAAAATGCAAAGAAATTTTCCAAATGTGAGAGATTATTGTAATAGATATACAAGATGTGGTTTCTTTATGAAAAGAGGTATGCTATCTTATGGAACAGTTTGACACATGCTGTCATTTAATTATAATTATATATGAAAATCAGGGATTAAGATCGTAACCGTAACTGTTAACCGATATTAACCGATTGACATTGGTAACCGCAACTGAAACCGTAACCGTAACAACACTTTTTTATGATACCTAATCAGAAAAACCGAAATTATTCAAAGCGATATAACCGTTAGGAACCGATTCATGCATAACGGTTTATTTATATAATTATGTTGTTGAGGTGTAATCATCGCTTTTTTAAGCCTAGTTTAATATTTATTTCTGCCCTAATTTTATTTATATTTTGATCTCAATAAAATGATTTTAATTTTTTAAATTATTGAGTATATGTTTTCAAATTTACATATAATATCTTTAACATTTTCAAAATTGTTTTGTAAACCGAAATCACACCGCTATTTCAAATCCGAAACATACAAAAAACCGGTAGGCGCTACGTAACCGATTTATAAAAATTTTGCGTAACCGATAACCGAAGACCTAAATGCGAACATAACCGATACAGCAACAGAAACAGATATTCGTTTCGGTTTGTTACCCTGATTCCAACTAATTTTTACATATTTTTTTGTATATTTTAACATTTTTATTTTTTCAATAAACATACTGACATCTCAGAGCTAGTCGTAAGGTATCTTGCACTCGAGCACACTCGACCAGAGCACTTTTACTTGTCTTTCACATGAAATTCGTATGTGGTAACACTTAGTAACAAAGCCTGAGATGATGTCATTGGTTAAGCTCTTGGGAAAGTGGTTCAATGGCACTGCCAACAAGTCTAAATATTTGTAAGACCCATTTGTAAGCTCTACTAAATCCCCTCTTTCCCTTTGCATTGCAGCTGACAGACGAAGTTGTGCGGAAGAAGAGCGAATACCAAAAACATTTGGAAGGCTATAAAACGCTGCGCACGCGCTTCGAGGAGCACTACATAAAAGGTATATAGTGTCAACTATTATAATTATAGAGAACTTGAATCTCATTTCCTTTCATTTGCAGCACCTGGTCGAAGTGGTCGCAAGCTGGATGATGTGCGGGATAAATATCAGAAGGCCTGTCGGAAACTGCATCTCACACACAACGAGTACGTGCTGTCCATCACAGAGGCCATTGAGGTCGAGAAGGATTTCCGCACCGTACTGTTGCCGGGTCTACTCGAGCATCAGCAGTCCGTCCAAGAGAGCTTCATACTCCTGTGGCGCAACATTCTGTTGGAGGCGGCACAACACGGCGATCTGACCTCCGACAAGTTTAAGGAGATCCAGAAACGCATTGACACTGTGATAGGAGGCATCAATCCGACCGAGGAGTACGCGGAATTCACTGAGAAACACAAGTGAGTAACCAGTTCCCTTTATATGGAAAAATATGAATATCATATAATATCTATCTATATGTATAGAATCGCTTGATCCATAATTACGAAAAACTTTATTGTTCCTTAAGATATTCCAACATAGCTAAAGATTTGTGTACTTGTTAATATTTTAAACATGCAACACGATCGGTGGAAAATTAAGCTTTTTCTTTCCATAAAGTATGAATATAATTTATGATTTTCTTATCATTTTAGTTAATTTTTCTTTTTAATTTTTAAATATGAACAAAGTATATTTCATATTTTGAGAACGTTTAGTTGAAAATTGAGATCTGGTATGAAAAAATATTTTTCCTAATATACTTTCTTTAAACTCTTACCAAATTTGATTTAAACCGAAGAAGTAAATCATAAAACAGTTAGAGAAAAGTCGGTGAAGAATTTTTTAATTTTTGAAATATTTTAACCAAAATTATTATGTGCAACGTTATTTTTTTGTTATTAAAATTCGTACAATAATGTACATTAGGTAGCGAATTATAAGCGATACATTTTCTTACTTGTTTTAAAATATCTTTAAAATTGTCAGTGATCTGCAAAAGTCTGGAGCTTGCGACATGACAAAGATAATTAGCTTACTCATGATTTCCTCAATCTCTAATGCAGAACTTCACCCACAACGCCGTTGCTCTTTCAATTCGATGAGACACTGATCGAGGATATACCTGGCAAGTTGACTGCCAGCACTCTGACCGTGGACAACCTGACCGTGGACTGGCTGCGCACCCGTCTCCTGGAGCTGGAGTCGGCGGTGAAGGAGTGCCAGGAGCGGCAGCTGAAGGTGATTGAGCATGTGAATGGCGGCTCCCCCGTGGCCAATGGCAGCATCATATCCAACGGCAGCAGCGCCTCCAATGGCATTCAGTCCAACAAGGATAGTCAGAAGTAAGTAAATCCATCAATCAAAACATTTGAAATTGAAGTGAAACTCGATTTCTTTATAATGAAACGAAACAAGAGCTGTAAAAACTGATCTTTACTGAAGTTTTTCTAGCAAAAAATAAGCTTGTTTTTTCGAACATTTCAACATTTTAGTGGACAATATTAACTAAAATTATAGCTGATTAAAAATTTAAACAAATTTTAAACTAATTTAGAGTTTGCTGAAATAGTGAGCTAAATACAGTCGAACTTCCCTACCTCGAATAACCATTAACCCAAGAAAAATTTAGAATTATGTACACATCGACTTAGGGAATTCTGTTTTTTAAGATTATTAAGTTTATTGCCACTGGATTATTTAGTTTAAGTTACAGAATATTCGAGTTAAAGAAGTTTGAGTTATGAAAGTTCAATTCTATATGGAATAATAATTTACTGCTAGAAGATATGAAATATGAAATAATTTAATCAAAATAAACTTTAATGAGTATTCTGCCCGAAAGAATAACCTCTGACAGTCAATTTTTTTAAATAATTGACCACAAATATGGGTTATTGATTGCTTATTTAATATTATTATATATTTATTATTATCCGTACATCCGTCTACAATTTCAGTCGGCAATCGAAGGACCTCAATGCGCTGCGTTGTCAGGAGAAACAGAAACAGAAACTGGTCGACATGATCAAGTGCGCCCTGAACGAGGTGGGATGCGAGGAGTTGCCCTCCGGCTGCGATGATCATCTGTCGCTGGAGCAGAACTTCATTGAGCATGGCTTCAACAATGAACAGCAGGTAGGTGTCTTTACTCCCAAAGGGATCTGGTTAGCAATAAGTCGTAGTGGTTTTGGGTACAACTAATCTTATGACATACAATATATATCTCTCTGGATGCCCCTTTCCTATTACATACACACACCATTTATCTTAATACATTCTCATCTAACTTGGGACGCTGCTGGGGCAACAACAACAGCGCTCCAACTCCACTAGCTCCCCAGGCCTGGGCATTGTGAATGAGCTAATGCGTCGGGGCGGCGTTCTCACCCTGCTCCGTGGACGTGGTCGGCACTTTAAGCGCAAATCGACCCCACAGCCAACGACGCCCATGACGAGGTCACGTCATGGCCGATTCTCGAAGCTACAGCCCCGGTCACAGAGTCTGGGATCACTGTCGGTAATTACGGATGCGCGTGGTCCGCATGCACGTTACGAGCCCATTACTAACCCCCTGCGTCTGGCGGCCAGCGTGCACTATCTCGGCGAGGAGATCGTGTCCCGCTCGCTGCCCCCGGCGCTGCCTCGTTTGCGACGCACCCAATGTTCCATGTTGTGTTTGGACGAGGACGAATTGCCGCCCGTCCCCGTTCCCGCTTCCGTTACCGTTACCGTTCCCACTTCCGTTCAGCTAACTGCCATTACTAACACTAACAACAACCACATCTATGCGGATCTGGAGGTGACCGGCAGCAAACGACCTGAAGATGACGATGTGGATAGCATTGCCAGCGAAGAGGATTCGGATTTGCCAGTCAAGTGTCGGCAAATCGAGATTGAAATCAATCGCATGGAGCCTGCTGAATCGCGGACAGAACCGCAGAGTTCCATTGATGCGCATCTGGACAAGATTGATGAACTGAATCGGGCACTGGACGATCGCTTCAAGCGTAGCATACAACCGCCACTACAATGTGATTTGAATGCCATCGAGAGGGCCGAGGATGCCCAAGTGCGAACCCGTCGTCGTCAGACCGATCAGGATGCGGGATCGGATAGTCAGACGAAGCGCAGTTCCAGCTCGAGCTCGGAATGCCGCTCCTCACAGCTCAGCGCCAAGAAACGTTCACTATCATTCACCCAAAAATCCATTAGCAATATCATAAGCAACATCAAGGAGTTCTCCAAAAGTCCGCTCGCTCGCATGGGCAAGAATCCCACTCTGGCGGAGGAACAGCCCGACGAACCAATTCAAGCTCAATCCCACTCCGAGAACAACAATAATCAGAATCCTAGTCAATCGACAGTCATCACGAGCACAGTCACAACAACCATAACAACAACAACATCGACGACATCCGCATCCGCATCTGCATCCGCATCAACAACGACAACGACGCCGTCCAAGGAAACCTCAAGACTGAAATTCAAAGTGCCAAAAATGCCAAAGAAATCAAAAGCCATCCGAAATACATTCCGTTCCAAGCTGCTCAGCTTCCAGCTGAAACGCTCCAAGCCGTGCAAACAGTGCACGAAGAGACGTCGCATCCATCCCAGCAAAAGTGTCTTTGACTTTGCCAAGGAATTCGAATCCGATCCCCAAACACAAGATCAATTCTGCAATTGTCCCGCAGCGCCAGCAAAAATCAAAACGAAAACAAAAGCATTGCGAATATGCGGACAGAAAAAGCCACAATCCTTTGAGATGCACAGCTCCGAGGAGCTGGATGATGATGATGATGAGGATGACAACGATCATAATGATCATGATCATGATAACAGCGATAACAGCAGCAGCGACGACGTGTTGAGCATCAAGGATCACTGCTATTGCGTGCCCAGCTTGGCGGCGAGTGTGAGTAGCGAGCTAAGGTCGAGATCGAGATCTAAATCATAAATCAAGGCACCCCCTACAGTATCTAAAAGTATCTAAATAAACACGACCGCCAGATGGCGACACTGCACCAATGCGCCACTGCGTTCGTCACATTCGTACTCGAATTCGTACTCGTATTCGTAGATTCACGCTCTGCATGTTGTTGTTTGATTTTGATTTGATTGATTTGCATGCTCGTTCAACTCACTTTTTGTATTCAACTTCTACATTCAATATTGAACGCGTTGAGAAAGCTTCACGACAAAATTCTAAAATAAAACACAGGGCGCACTCTAATTATTTAGCACTTATACATAAATGCGAGCGAGGGCTGTTTATTAAGTACTAGCTGCTGTTAGCCGGCATTGCCCGTGTTTTTCTAGACATCAAAATGAGTTTAAGGTTAAACTTATACTAAATTCAATGAATTTAAAGTCAATTGGATGACAGACAATAAATGTGAAGAATAACACAATTCTGAAATTATTTTACATTGAATCTTTGAATAAATTTTACAAATGTTTGGATGAGTTTTAAGCAGGAATTCAATTCGAAACCATAACCGAAACCGTTGACTGGTATTATCCGATTGAATTTGGTGCCATATCTGAAAACGTAACCAAAAAAACTTTTATATTATACCGATACCGAAAAACCGAATTTATTCCAACCCAATTAACCGTTTAGAAACCGATTCATCCATAACGGTTAGTTACGGTTCGGTCAAGATGTAATCCTGGTTTTCATTTATTGATCTCAATAAAAAGATATTAATGTTTAAGCATTTGTTTTCAAATTTACATGTTTTTAAAATTGAAAATCATACCGGTGTTTCGAAACCGAAACATACAAAAAAACATTAACCGTTACGTAACCGATACACAAACATTTTTTTAAACCGTAACTGAAACCGATTTTGCTAAACATTTGCCCCAATAGCTTTTTAAAAAGTTCTTTTATTTAACTTACTTAATCAAATGTCAAACCTTAAGTATTTTTATTAAACTACCCACGCAGATTTATTGCTAAATTTACTTTTGCGTGTCCCAAGAGAGAATGACAAGCTTAACAGAGAGCACAGAGCAAATCCCTGAATACGTTTGTGTTTCATTCACTTCGCTGAGAACTCTCGCACGGCCAAGACGTTGAACGGCAGACGGTTTTATCTATTAGCCGCTATAGAAATGTTTGGCGTCTGTTTGACCAGTGAAAAGTGTGTGGAAATAATTCGCGTCTAATATAAATAGTGTATTTCTCCCTTGGCATCAAGTGTATTGCGCAAGTAGTTGTAGTTGTGTTTGTTCCATCATCATGAGTAGCTACAGTACTTCCGGTCAGAGCAGCAGTTGTGGCAGTGGCAATGCCACCACAGATTGTGGCATCTTTGAGGCCATTGTCTTTGCCGGCCGCCCCGTGCCGCCCGTGCGCAGAAAGCGGCCCAAATCGAAGCTATTTGTGAGTCACCCAATTCGGGGCCTTGAATCCAAATTTGGACTCATAACATCTCAATATTGATGTAGTAACAATTTATATTTTGATTTATTTATTTTTACTTTTATGCACCTATGTATGTATTTAAATTTAAATTATATTTTGTGTTGTTTGCTTATGTATTTTTGGAAAACGCCTGCACTTTCGTCAGAGAGTTCTCCGCCCACCCATTTCCCATTTCCGTTTGGTCAGTGGAAATGGCGTGCTAAGCATTTGATTGGTTTGTTTGTTTGCATGTTTTTTTATTTTTCACTAATCACCAGCCAAATTGTCACAGGCAATTTACTAAATATTTCCCTTGATGCTTACAGATCTCACTCTCAACAAATCGCCCGCTGTACGAGGAGGAATGGTTCCACGGTGTCCTGCCGCGCGAGGAGGTTGTGCGTCTTCTGAACAACGATGGTGATTTTCTGGTACGCGAAACCATTCGGAACGAGGAGAGTCAAATCGTGCTGAGTGTTTGCTGGAACGGACACAAGCATTTCATAGTGCAGACCACGGGAGATGGCCACTTCCGGTTCGAGGGACCGCCCTTCCCCAGCATACAGGAACTGATCATGCATCAGTATCACTCCGAGCTGCCGGTTACTGTCAAATCCGGTGCCATTCTCCGACGTCCCGTCTGTCGCGAACGCTGGGAGCTAAGCAATGATGACGTGGTACTCCTCGAAAAGATTGGCCGTGTAAGTTGAACATATTACTTTATACATCCATGCTAATAGAAACTAACCATTATTTGTGACTTCTTCAGGGCAACTTTGGTGACGTCTACAAGGCCAAGTTGAAGTCAACGAAACAGGATGTCGCTGTCAAAACCTGCCGCATGACTCTTCCCGACGAACAGAAGCGCAAATTCCTGCAGGAGGGTCGCATCCTTAAACAGTACGATCATCCCAATATTGTCAAGCTCATTGGCATCTGTGTGCAAAAGCAACCCATCATGATTGTCATGGAATTAGTGCCCGGTAAGTTTCAATAAAGTTTTGAGTACCTTACTTTAATTGAACAATAAGAGCTAAAACGCAGAGTGATAACGAAAATGAGATTTGGAAAATGGTTCTCGAATGGTTTTAAACTCCGTGATAATTATAGACAATTACGAAAAAAATTGTTTTTAGATACAATAAAGGACTTGATATTAAAAATAAAACTCCCGCATAATTTCTCGGCAATAAAATTGAAAAAAAATTCCTAATGGCCTTTCCAACAACTGATTTTTAAGATTCTACTCAGAAAAAAATCCATTCTAAAATTCAAGTTTAAATTTTTTAATTTTATCATGTATTTTTTAAGTATGTATTCAGGATAAGCGGTGTTAATTTAAATATAAATTGCAACCACTCAGCACTAAAATAGTTAAGAAAAAAATCGTAAACATTTGATATTAGTCAAATAATTTTTATAGAGTCACAATAATCAAAATATTTGCGGTGAAAAATTAAGAAATAGTTCTTCAATCAAAAAATCGTACTTGGCTTAAAAAAAAATAAAATAGTCTAAAAAATAGAATCAGTCTATCCTGGAATCCTGGTTTCCTTTTTCTATGTTACACATTGTATTACATATTTTAAATTTATGACAAGTTGCAATCTTAAGACTGAAAGTCAAAAAGACAACTATTTTATTAATATTTAATTTTATATTTCAACAAGTCTCAACTAATCGAATTCTTCTTTCAGGTGGCTCCTTGCTCAACTATCTACGTAAGAACTCCAACGGACTCTCCACGCGCCAACAGATGGGCATGTGTCGGGATGCGGCGGCAGGTAAAACTTCAACTCACTCACCATTTAAATTGTTCTAACTGAACTATCTACCTTAGGCATGCGATATCTGGAGTCTAAGAATTGCATACATCGAGATCTGGCTGCTCGCAATTGTCTGGTGGATTTTGAGCATAGCGTTAAAATCTCCGACTTTGGCATGTCACGTGAAGAAGAGGAATATATAGGCAAGCATCACAGTACTTCGTTTTCAAACTATAAAATTCAATTAACTTAATTTTCATCAACAATAGTTTCCGATGGCATGAAGCAAATACCTGTTAAATGGACTGCACCCGAAGCTCTTAACTTTGGCAAATACACGACGCTCTGTGATGTTTGGTCTTATGGCATTCTGATGTGGGAAATATTTTCGAAGGGCGATACACCATATTCGGGAATGAGCAATTCACGTGCCAGAGAACGCATCGATACAGGTACAAAAAAATATAATTTTTTAAATTATTATCAAAATTATTATACATATTATAATATCACAGATAGTTTTCGTTTTTTGAAATCGCCCAATTGAAATTAAAGCCGAAACTTTGTAAATTACGCCTAAGTAAAGTTTGTTTAGAAATTAATTTAATTATTTTATCCCTTTAGTTTAATATAAATGTATATAGATTTATATTAGTTTAATATCGTAATATGGTACTTAATATCGTATTTACAATTTATACCTGTAGCATACTGCAAAGATAAAAACTAATTGGAAAAATATCAATATATTTAAGTCTCTTTGTCCTGACTGACTGACTAACTCACTGACTGAGAAGCAACGTGAAGGCCAAACGGTTAAAGCTAGAATGCTTTGTTTAAGACGGTGTTTTGCGAAATTCGACCTGTAAGTGGGTAAAATTTTGGGTCAAAGTTAATTGAATTTCTTAATATGAATATATATTTGGGACTGACTGTTATATTATATGACCAAATTTGGTCAGAATCGGATTTTTAGTAGGAGAGGAAAAATCAGACAAAAATGAATTGCTTGAAAAAGTACTATGACTTAGAGAATTTCAGGCACATTCATTAACCCAAAACGATCTCAATAACTGAATTCGATACAATCATTTTCAGGTTATCGGATGCCAACACCGGAGAATACGCCGCCAGAGATGTATCGCCTGATGCTGAAGTGCTGGGCCGCCGATGTCGAGTCGCGTCCGCACTTTGATGAGATCTACAATGTGGTTGATGCACTGATCCTGCGCCTGGACAACAGTCACTGAGCGTAATAGAAAGAAAGCAATTTGTTTCTGAATTTGTAATTATTTCTAATACATACTCAAGATGTAATAGTTCTTAGTAAGCGCTTTTAAAGTATGTCACTTTACTTAGAACTAAACAACGAAATGCCTGTATTTATAAAATACTTACTATACTTTATAATATACATACGAAAAAAAAATATTTCGTAACTACACTTATATATTTTTAGCATACGAGTGAAAGAGAAGAGAAATATTTATGTATATGAATATGAATATATATATTTTGTAGTCGTTTAATTGTACATTTGAATATCTAATATGCTCTGTGTGCCTGCGTATGTGTGTGTGTGTGTGTGCCTGCGTATGTGTGTGTGTGTAAGAGTGTGTATATCTGTGTGTTGTAACGAATCCTTAATGTGCCAAAAAAAAAACCGGAGAAAATGAAGCCAGAGAAATTTTCGAAACTCAACGTGTGCTTGATAATGAACTCTTAGCCTAAGTTCTTGAATTTATAACTATAATTTTAGTTGTTTGTATTTTTAGTTTGAAAAGATTTGTAAATTCTTCAGTCTCGTCTCTTGGCATGACTTGTATATTTATTTAATGCTATTTACATTTCTACTACATTTACATTTACAATTACATTTACAATTACGATTCTAATTACATTCAAGCACTAAGTTTATGCTCAAATTTTCGCAATTCTGCAAAATTTGTGCAATAAAAAATAAAAAATTAAATCAAATACATATATGTATAATATAATAAACAAAAACAAAAAAATATATATTTAAATATTTATTGATTAAGGGCGAGAGGGACATCGGAGAACTGCACCTTTGTGTAGAACTTCTTCAGCTCGTTCTTCAACTCCAGACTGTGCGCCCAGTCGACAGTCTCGCAGACGACCTTCACCTCCACCGTGTAAATGTCCCGCAGCCAGGCGCGCTCGTGCATGATATCCTTGATGGACACGCCCACGCGAACGAGCAGGGCGCACAGATCGTTGATGCCACCTGGCCGATCGCTGACCTCCACATTGAACTTGACCAAACGTCCCTCGGCTGCCAGGCCGCGCTCCAAGCAACGACCAAAGACAGTAGTGTCTATATTACCACCGCATAGCAGCACAACGACCCTGCAAAGGATAACGATCATAGTATTAGAAAACATAGAGAAAAGCAAGCGGGAAAGGCTAGTCGAGTTCCCGACTATCCGTTACTTATTTAAATATGCATAAAATAATTTGTATTGCATACTTTAAGGCAGTTAGATTGGTTGAAGACTTTAATCAGTCATTACTACCGTTCTGCTTGGCCGATCTTGTTGCAATATGTTAGCTTATAATAATAGATAATGTTAATTTTCAAAAATACGTAATATATTAAAAACTGTGCATGTAGTGGGCAACAATTTGAATCAAATCTCGAATTCTAAAAATCCTTTTACTTATTTTTAAGTAAAGGGTATAGTTAACTTTGACATTCCCCAAATTTGATATAAAAATATCTCGAAAATTAAACAAATTTGTATTGAAAAATTCACTTTTTTACCGATTGTTCCTTCATAACAATATAAAAGTAGGATTTTGAATAAATTTGGTAGACAGACGGACTTATCTATAATATTGGCTTATTGTCCAGACTTATAATATATATGCGTTACACACTTGATGAAAAATATATTTGTAAGTCCCTCTGAAGAGGTGTATTTCTCGACTGAGTTGTACTCACCTCTTGCCCTTCAGGTCATCCAAATGTCCTGCCAATATTGCAGCGAGTCCAGCGCCGCCGGCTCCCTCAACCACGCACTTCTCCTCCTCGACCAGGCGCAGGATGGCCACAGCTATCCACTCCTCCTTGACAATCACCATGCGATCGATCAATGGCTGAGCCGTGGCAAACGCATTAACTCCCACTTTGGGAACGGCCAATCCGTCGGCCAACGTGTTCTTAATGGGCGTGTCTATGGGTCCCTTGTTTTCTATGGCTCTCGAGAAGCTGGCACACTTCTCCGACTCGACGCCCTTAAAGAAAAGTTGGGATTTTTTTTAATTGTAATAAGGATTATTCCGAATACTCACAATTATCTTGGTCTTGGGCGAGAGCGCTTTTATGGCGGTGGCAATGCCTGCAATTAATCCACCTCCGCCCACGGGCACCACAACGGCATCTGGTTCCGGCACCTGTTCCAGAATCTCCAGGCCGATGGTACCCTGACCGGCCATAATATGTGGATGATCATATCCATTCACGTAGAGCAGTTTCTCCTCCTGTGCCATGCGCATGGCCAGTGTCTTGGCCTCCCCCATGTCCCGTCCCTCCACAATCACCCGCGCCTTGTAGTTCCGGCACTTTTGTATCTTCATGATGGGCGCCGCAGTTGGCATCACCACGGTAACGGGAATCGATAGCTTCCAGCCGTGATAACTCAGTGCCAGAGCATGATTTCCCAGTGAGGCACTGATTACACCCCTGCGCTTCTGTTCCTCCGATAACTTGAGGAGAGCGTACCTTGCTCCACGCTCTTTAAAGCTATAAGCCATAAGAGAATAGAAAGATAATAAGTCACACGACACGCCCATTAAATTCAAGTATAATTATAACTAATTTATTTGGTCATTACTCTCGTTATCTTATCGAAGTATGTTTTTAACTTACTTTTACCAAAATTAAATACAATTACTACCTAAATATGTGTAGAATCTTTATTAATGTTTTGCTGATAACAAATGCGGTCTCACTTCTTGCAAAGTCCGATATTTAATCTTTACTCAATCAAAAATACTATGAGAATATTTCTAATTGCTTTCATTAGCAACTATAGATTTCATGATATCAGAGAATCTACATCTATTTGAGTAAGAAATTTATTGAGAATTGAATTAAAAATTTAAAAATATCAAAGATAAGAGAATACGAAATATGGTTTCTTTATATTTTTGCTTAACCTTTTAGATATCCCCAGGGCATTAACATTTACTTATAATTTTATTTATAAATATTTAAATTTGTTTTCAGTTTTATTGTTTTAATGTTTATATAAAATGTATATTGTTTTGTTGGCTGCTTTTAGCTTTATATAAAAAAAATAATATACTCTAAGATCGCCTAAGATCCGGCTTTGTCTAGATTTCAAAATTGCTTAAGTCTATTATATTCTAGAGTTTATAATCACAGTCGAGCCCTTCATGTAAATGTGCATTTTTTGTTTTGATGTCAGTCTTATCGCCAGACGGAAAATGTCATCCCAGACAAATTCTATTTAATTAGACTAAATGAATAACAATAATATACTATATTGTAAATGACAATAAAGAGCTTTATTATCAACAAAATACAGGTTGAGCACTTTGGACCAAAACAAACATTATCAACTTTCTGAGCGCGTCGTTAATTATTACAAGTAAGAACGCATCAGACAAAGTGCTCGACCGTTAAATACCCAGTAGACATATGCTCGCAGCCGTTTAATTCAATTGCAATAAGTAAAAGAAAAAAGAAAAAAAAAGTTAAAAAACACTATTCTCAAAAATATTGTGATAAGAATATAAACAATTTTGTTATTGTCAAACATCAAAAATAATTAATATTTTCATCAGGTATAACACCATTAAAATTAACCATTAACCGATTAAAATTGGTAATCGTGATTAAAACGGTAACCGAAATACAATTTTTGTAGTGTACCGAAATCTAAATACCGAAATTATTCAAACCGAAATAAACTATTTAAGTACATATTACTGTTTTGGTTTGATCAAGCAATATATTCAATTTTCTTGCTAAGGGGTTATCATCGTTTTCAAACTAATTGTTATTTTTGTTATCAATCCAAATATTGAGCTTCTTCAATAGAGGTTTTCTTTTATAACATAATAAAAAAATTGAGGTTTATATTATATTAAATTATTATATATTATATTTAACCTCCGAAACATTCGAAAAACCGAACGATAACCGTTACGAAACCGATATTTGTTTTGGTTTAATATCCTAATTATAATAGAAAAAACAAAAACATAATAAAATGTATAATTATCGTCAGCTAACCCAAAGCAATTGTTTCTCGCTCTGCAGATGTTAATTAACCGATCGTAAGCAAATTTTCAGAAAATTTGCGCAATACACATTTTGTGTTCTTAATCTCTAGACTTCAACTTTAAAATATAATTTGAAATTAGAATTTGTATTTTGCGAGAAAACTTGGCTAAATTCTGAAACATAGCTAATACAGATCTAGATGTCGGACATGACTATATAGACTCTGCAATTGATGTTGATCAAGAATATACAAATGCTATAATTGACTGTTACTTTATACATTTCTTAATCATTCAAATCTGTATTCCATCTTCAATTCTTTTGTCTCACCTGCCCGTGTATTGTAGGAAATCCTTCTTTAAATATAAATCCATGCCATATGACTCCGACGATGTGGACCTCTATGGAGAGAGATTATTGGTTAACCTTACGAGCCAAAGATTAATTGCCTTCATGATAGCTTACCGGACAGGGAGTCCGTTCCACGCCTCCCTTTATCAGAAAGGCGGCGGATGTGACGTCATGGAACGAAATACTCTTTGGATGCTTGGGATCACAGAAGGGATCGATTTGTTCCTCAGATCCGTTCGAAATATTCCGTATTTTTTGTTGCACAGAAATGTGGCTCATTTGATCAGAATCCGTTCCATTTTTCTGTCCATTCGACGTTGTTTCTATTTTCAGTGCCTGTGACATTTTGAAACGTGTTACCTTTTACAATTCCGGCTAATTATTAATAACTGTTTGCGACAACCGTTCGCTTAGAACTGAACACAGTGCTGCCATTTGTATACTATTTATAAAGCAAATCAATTGAAAATATGATCATAAAACGGCGCTTTTGAGTCGATAGTAGAGGCATTTTATGTGATCTCGCCTGACGACTGCTGATAAGGGACGTTTTAGTAGCGTTTATTGAAATACCAAAAACAACAACGATAAGACTTGATTTTCTACATACGACAACGAATTTTTGGCAACAACATTTTGCGCACTAAGCACATAAACAAATTTTAATGGCTAATATCGACGCATTGGGGGGTCAATGATAAGAATCAAATATGCTGATTATCTATTATCTGCTCTAGGTATTCCACTAAACTTATAAACAAAATAGAACAGCATTATTTAGAAATTTAAAATTCTCTTAAATTATAAAAAGTACATCTATAGTAGTTTTTAATTGCTTCAAATTATTACCTAATTATATTACATAAATATGTTTGTTATAAAATTTTCTAAGCCAAAAATTGTAGCCTAGTAACAATACTTCCGATACACAGTGCCTTTTGGCACAAACGAATACTAAATTCATTCCATAGTAATAAAAATGGTCGAATTATAAAACACACCCATTAATTTTATTTTTGGGAATTCATTGTTCATTCAAACAACATTTTTAATCTAATCGTCACTTGAGCACAATAACATACTAAACCAAGATGTTGTCATAATTATCCATATATGCGTACTTCAGCTGATGGAGTGAAGGTCAAGGAAAGATTGGAAAATCATTCTAAGCATCGAAGAGTAACCAGTTGGCCGGATTGGTGACCGTTATCTGTTCCACCTGCTCGGGGGTGACACCGCGTTGTAACATTCGGGGCAGAATATTTGTGTAGATATGATGATATCCATGACCACCATAGGAAGTCTATAAAAAGATAAGTAAAGGACATAAATTGATGTAACCAAAGAATATACTATACATATGTCAGCCTGAAGGCCTCCGCTGCTCTGGCTATAATCCTCATTGTAATTTAGAATTAATTCTAGGCTACAATAATATAAATAAAATAAATAAACTATACATATGTATATTATATCATATCAAATTGTGTAGTAGATTTAATGTAAATACACACAAAATAATCGCAAAAATATCATTTGTATCAACTTTCCTTAACCCATTAGGTACCCATTGAAAATTTCGAATTTTTGTAAACGTCTACTTTTTCAACTTTTTTCCTCGATTTAAAAAAAAAATGTTTTGACTCAAAAAGTTTTTTAAAAAATTCTAATAGTAACTGCAAAAAAATGTTTTCAAAATTCTCTTCGCTAGTATTTTTTATAATTTTTTGAAAATGGCAAAAAAGGCACTTTTTGTATGAAAATGCAGTGCTGCCAACTCTTTCAGGCAAAAAAATGCTAAACTAACCTTCCAAACCTGCTAGAAACGGCTAGATCAAATTAAAAAATAGCCAGAAAGAAAGCTATTTTAGTTTTAATGAATATTTTTGAATATATTGTTATTTGAAAATTGATAGACAATTATCGAGCTCAATGAAATCGATATTCTCCTCAGCAGTGTACGAGTCGCTTGTAGCAATCTTTTTTAGGTACTTTTGAAGCACTTGAATATAAATTAATTTGTGTTTAATAAGAAGTTAAAGTTTTAATATTGTGTTAACTTTATTAATTACCGTATGTGTAAAATCGAATTAAGTGTGTCAATGTTCATTGAGTTCCCCAGGTTCGATTTTACAATGTTCATCTGATTAAACACTCGTTCGACTTCCGCGTTTGACCACGGCAGCGATAGTAAGTTAAAGACAAAAGAAGCTAACGCTTTAAATCGGTGATTTCCGGCCGAATCCACATAACTGTTTGCTTCAGCCCAAAATTTCACGGTGCAATCCGTAATTTCCCATTTTAAAAGATGTATATTGTTGTACTGCTGTTCAATCTGAGGGACAGGCAGTTTGAAATGGTCTAGGATTTTAATAACAGAGCCCTTTTTAGCATTCAAAATAAGAGGCCAGTTTGATTTTCAAAAATGCCAAATATCCCGCCAACAGCTAGTTCACAATTTTTCCTGCATTTGACAGTTGAAAAATGCCAGATCTGGCCGGTAAAAGGCTAAGTTGGCAGCACTGTGAAAATGAGGAAAAAGTGCCTTTTTTGCCATTTTAAAAAAATTATAAAATATACTAGCGAAGAGATATTTAAAAATATTTTGCAGTCACTATTAGAATTGTTTAAAGGCATTTTTTGCATCAAAACATTTTTTTTTTTAAATCGGGGAAAAAAGTTGAAAAAGTAGACGTTTACAAAAATTCGAAATTTTCAATGGGTACCTAATGGGTTAAGGAAAGTTTTATATCATTCAAAAGGAATTTGAATGACCTTCCCATTGATGCCAAACTTTGCATGAAGTAAGTTCAAATTATGAGTAGAATTAACTTAAAATGGTGCCAAAATACTTATGCCTATGACTGTAAGATAAAAACCATATTGAAAGGACATTTTATATATATTGATAATTTGAAGTTAAAATGTGTACACTACTTATAATTATTATTTAAGCTGTATTGATATGGTCACATACATATTTCACTTAATTTTTTGTATTTTAACTTTTTACGTTTGCTATGCAAAATTTGCTAAAAAAGTTAAAATGCACGTTAATCTCAAATAGACTTCCATTGCTTGTACCATCCACGACAGATCTTTCAGCAAGCATAATTTTTTTTCCAAAAACAGTACGGATTTTATCTTTATATAGGTTTGAAAATACTTCCGAAGAACTGCACTTTCCAGAAAATTGTATTAAAATTTACCAATTTGAACGCGAGCTGTTTCAGTTTTAACATGAAAATATATGAGTATGCCTACTATATTCTTTTTTTTTGATTTTTAATAAATTAACCGGACATAGACTTACCAAACGATGCTTGGTGTGTATGTCATGCGACATGAGCAGCCTGTCCACGAGTCCCTCGTTGATGAGCTTGATCAGATTGTCGATGCGTTGTCCGTCCGATATCATGTCCACAGCTGAGTTCAGTTGGTAATAGGAGCACTCCGTGCCAAACAGATCGTATTGCAAGTAGCAGCCCAGTTTGGCAAACTCCAGCAACTCATCCATGTCAAATATGGTGCCTGGAAAGAAACTCACCTAAGCATACTCATCTGCAATCTATACATTCCATAACTTACGATCCAAATGCGACATGACACACTTGTTGGCACGCCCACCCGCCTCTAGATAGAGGCGCAAGATGTCAAAGGGCGCCTTGGACACACGATGCGGATGCAGGGAGACGCCACAGCCGAGCACCTCCTGGATTTCACCAGCGGCACGTATCGAATCTTTCTCGAACTCTGACGGGGGTGAAGAGGTGTAAAATGGGAACAAATTGTAATCAAATGATCTTGGACACACCCTTGACAGGATAAACGCTGGCCACCTCGCCAATGAAACCGCTTTTGACCATCTGACCGTTGACCTCGATGCCCGTCATGATGTCCTTGGTGTACAGATCGGACATCTGTTCAACGGTCAGATTGGAATGCGTCGTGTCCTGCGTGGCATGGATATAGTGACCCGTGCCAGCGATGAAATGCACGCCCGTCGTCTTGGCCAGATCCACAATGAACTCCAGATTACGCTTCAAGCCGTAGCTGCTGTTCTCCACAATGGCGCCACCGCCGAGCTTCTTATAGAGCAGCACATCCTTTCTCGACGCCTCCAGCGCTTCGGCGTCATAAAATCGCACATTCTCCCGGCTCGAATATGGATAGAGACGCACATAGCCCAGCGTCTCCATGCAAATCTTTTGCTGCAGCTCGCTCTCAAAATCCGCGGGCGGTGCCTTATAAAAGTGCTCAAAGTCCAGCGCCACATGCTCATGGGTTAGTGTACGGCCCAGCAGATCGGGCGAGATGCTGCCGAGAACTGCACGTAATTAGAAAAAATTAGCGTTAAATGAAAAAATATGTTTACACACAAACATATTGTTCATATTTTGTTGAGAGAGAGGGAGCCTGATAAGATTGCCGCTCTAACAGCTACAATAACTAAAAGTGGCGCTCTTTACCACACTCTCTTCCTCTGTCTATCTCTCTTTCTATACTCAACTAAATAATCAGTGATTACGCTCTGTATATCAGTGTTGCCAATTAGGATTATTTTTTAAATAGATCTGCCCTTTTTAGAACTACTGCAGCTCCTTTATATAGTTATTACATATCCTATCCTACTATAAATTCTTAAATTAATGAAATAACTGCACATGTCATAGAGATGTCATACATAGCCAATTATATACCCTACAATATTCTATAAATTCTAAATTTGATGAATTCTCTGCAGATGTCGGTTTTTTGTATCTATTTAGTTTGACCAGCTTGTGTGGTGAATAGCTGTCATCGCTGTCGTGTATACTCACCAGTCTGTATTCTTGGCATTTTTGGACATTAATTGGGGTCACACTTGGGTTTGATGCTCTTTGCGCTGTCTATCGCTGTGCGTGAGAGAGAGAGAGAGCGCGCGTAAGTGTGCCTTTGTTCTTGGAATGTTATTGGAAACCAGTCGATTTCAATTTAAGTTTGCTGCTGTCGCCTGCGTCCATTCACTCTGAGCGCGGATGGGCAACTGATTCAATTGTCGCTGTGAAGTTCGACGAGGCGGTTAACTTGGGTCGCGCTACATTCAAAGTGTACGGCGCATTTCGTAAATATCTCGGAATCATTCCGTTTAAATAAATAATGTAAAGAGCTTCGGATCAAAACACATCTAATCTTACTTCACAAAATATTGCTCGGATGAAGGCTAAGCACTTATCTTATAAAGTTGTATACTTTATCTAACTAATGAAACAATTCAAATTTATATTACTATTGGACTCTCATCTAATCTTGTCACAATATTTGCATTGTAAAATCTCTGTTTTTGTTTCGTTTAACGCTATCTCAACGATTATTGGAGCATACTTAAGTCCGATAGATGCGACGTAGATATTTAGATACATCGTTGAAGTGATAAGAATACATTTGAAATTTCACTTTGTTTAAATTTACGGATTTTTGCAACCTACTTTCTAAAATGAGCCAAAGTGCAAAACGTTTCAAAAATTTTGATTTGGATAAATAAAACAAAATGAAGCTTAACATTATGGGAATATGTGGTAATTTTTAATAAAACCACGCAGTTTTTTTATTATCCTGAAACTGAAATAATCACGCTTCTCAGTGGAAGCTAGGATCTCATTTTTGGGAATATTTTATGAGAATTCTTCGTGGATTCCGATTTTGAGGAAACTTTTTTAGAAAAAACCAAGCGGGAAAGCCTATAGTCGAGTTTCCGACTGTAGGATACCCGTTATTTATATAAATATACATAATATATTTTTTATTGCATACTTTCAGGCACTTACATTGCTTGAAACTTAAATCAGCCATTACTACCGTTATGTTTAATCGATCTTGTTGCGATTAAGTAAGATGGTAGCTTCAAAACAACTTTCCAACGACACAGTAACCTTGTTTCGTTTGGATACTGTGAGGGTGTCAATTCAGCGGGTTTTAGCGATTTCCAACGGCTCCATTTGCTGCAATCGCTCAAATTTTGCCCCTTTATCTCACGAACCAGGTGAGTCCTAGCATGCACTTTTCTTCCTTTTCCATTCTTCCTTTTCTTTCTACTCCCATTATTTCTTATAACTGTCAAAATTCCAAATACGCTCAGATTTTATATATATATATGTTTTTCTCAGAATAATTCTCTTTATTAGTTCCATTTCTTTCCTTTTGTTTTGTTTTTAATGTTTTTTTATATTACTTAGATATAATTTTTATCAGTTTTAGCAATTTCTCATTTATCAGATAGTCATATATATACGTGTATATATACATATATGAATGAACATATATATGCACATATATATATGAGTTTACACTTAAGATGTATGTATCTTATAATCATGTCATTGCTGCTTTCATTCCTCATTATATTGTATTTATTATTATTATTTCTTTTTATATATATACCTTAAAGCTAAGCACTTTTTATATACTTTCCCTCGTTTCTATGCCAATTTTAGCCTTCTATATATATATATATATATTTTCCAGCTGGTAAAGCTACAGCTTACAAACTCAAGAAATTATGTAAACTTCTCTAACATTTTTCATACCCAATAAAATATTGCAACCAAAAACAATGCGAAATACAAATTAAAAACAATGAATGAAAATTTAGTTAGCTGTTGACTTATTGAACACTTGATGTGACTTTATTTAGATTGGAAAATTGTGGAACTAACCCAACACCAATTTTCAAATCGGTAATGAAAACTTGTTGTTTGTTTAAACTATTTAGCACCTGTGCTCAAAACTGCAATAAGGGGATATGTATAAACGGAAGAAAAAGAATATAATCAAATGAATATAAATAAACAAAATTTTATTTTTTTGAAAATAATAGAATCGCTGCATTTATTCAACATTTTTAAACTATTTAGTTACGTGTATAAATTTGCAATTGTTCATTACTTCGTGTTTGTTTTTTTGTGGATTTTCTTTGTATTTTTTTTTTTGTTTGTTTTACGTTTGTTTTTGTATTTTTTGTTTCTTGTCTGCATTATTAAAGTCATATAGTTATTGTATTTGTTATGCCTTGATAAAGTTAATTAAAATAGTTGTTGCTCTTATACGCATCGCACTTCCTCCACATCTCTATCTCTGGTTCCATATGTACTATGTATTCCTATTTAGATTCAAACTAGCTTTACCATTTACTCATTAAATATATATTTTCACGTGTTTTGTTTTCATTTTCTCTTGTTGCAGAAGTTATACGCCTTGGTTTAATTACAATTATACATTAGTACAATATTTATATATATTTTTATCTGTATATGTATCAATTATATTATATATTTACGCGCTCGTTATCATTATCAATATACTCATTTATTTTTTACAAACTACATATGATTTTCCGTATCTGCCAACAAAATGTTACAAGCCCTAAAAATCAAAACAAAGCAAATGTTGAATTTTGCTAGCAACTATAAAATTTGATTTGGATTGATTTTGAATGGGGATTGTTTGAAAATGTTGTTGTTGTTGTTATTGTTGTGTTCTTAAGTTTATAAGCACAAAAAGTGACTAAAAAGAGCGCCCAACAATAAATGACGAAACTCTAACTAAAAAAGAATACTAGAACAGCAAATAGAAATTGAATAATAATAATAATAATAATAAAAACTGTTAATTAAAATTAATGACGCTTACAATACGACAATAGTATGTATGCATATAAGGTGTATAAATGTATGTATTGTATGTACATAAATAGTTTAGTTAATTGGTAATTATTTGCCTTTTCACTTGCATTCATCATTGCATATTAAACATAAACACAATTTCAACTAAAACGACACTAAAGCGTTTCAAAACTATAATATCATAAACTATATATCTAAACCAAAAACAAAAAAAGAAGAGAACTACGTATTTACGAACTTGTTAAAATTGGTGTACATTTTGTTTCTCATTTCAATTATATTTTTGTTTAAGCCTACTTGTAAATAAGCTGGCCCGAAACCTGGACCCCTTAAAGTCCTGAAAGCTTTAATTGAGCTATTATTATTCACCCCATTATAGATTTTTGTCGGTGAGGTCGGGGATCCAAGCGATATTGCGGTATTTATAGATTTGTTGTATTTTGTTTCATTTTTTGTGTCTGTATATTTAAATATGTTTACTTTAATGCATACAATTTTACTAATTAATTTTAAAGTGTTTTATTGAATTATGATATACGTATGTGTAAATTGTATTTTTTATTTGCAGTTTAGTTTGAAAAATTGTTTCAGAATTGTTGTTAAATTTAAACGACTAAATAAACTTTTTGATTAAAATTAAAATGACAATTTTGCTGTTCTTGTTGTTGTTGGTTTGTCGTTATAATATTCATCAGTTATTTGTTGTTATTTGTATTTGTATTTGCGTGCAGCTCGTATTTCCCTTTCAAATTTACAATTATTATTATTTATACATTTTATATACGACCGCAATTTATTTATATTATTATTATTACAAGTAATGTTGAAGTAGCTGGTTTTGTACAGTTCTGTTGTTTTGTTTTTTATTTTATTTTGATGCCTATTGAAACTTTTGTTTATTGTATGCATATGGTTGTGCTTTGCTATTGCTTTAAGTTTACAGAAGGCGCCGCCCAAAACAAAACATCATTATCAGAGTATATAGTTCAAGGAGTCGCTTAAATATCCAAACTAAACAATAGCTACCGATATACACACATGTATGACTTATATATTGCCCCCAAAAACAAGCTTTACCCCTGGTCCGTCTGTCTGTCTATCTACCCTCCTTCTGTCTTTTATAAATGGACGTTGTCAGTCGCCTGGATAAGATGATGCCTTCTTTGAACTCTGAACTCTGTTATTTTTGCCCAATTTCGATTATTCTTTTTGCTCGCTCTGCGCCAAAAATGTAAGTTTGTGGAACCCTTTTTTTTCAGTGTTTGTTTCGAATCAACATTTTTTCCTTGTTTTATTTTTTTGTTTTAAATATATTTTTATACTTTTTTGTTTTTTTATGTATTTGTTTTTTGCTTGTATAATGTCTAATGCTAAACAACAAAATTTATATCTATGTGTTATTGTAATTCGTTTTTTTAATAAAAATTGTAGTTTCTAAAAGGAAGAAAGCAAAATAAAAGATCTTTTATGTATGCCCGTTGATTTTTTTGTTTGATTTTTTTTGTTTTTTAATATAATCAAAGAAAAAACTAAATAACGCTTAAAGCAATAAGAACCTAGAGTCTCGAACCATTTAATATTTGACCATTTGCAGATTTTCGTTTATGTTTTGCAAAGTAATTACCATATGAATATAGTGTACATTGTTTAAAACTTTCTATATACCCAGCAGAATTATAAAAGTATATATATATATATGTATATATAGATCATGTACATCTATCTCTATATGTATATGCATATGTTATGTATGTTTTGTGTGTACAGACAAAATAATTCATCAAAATCAAATTGAACATTTTTGTTTCCGGTTATAGGGACCAAAATTAAAATTAAAAGAAAAAGCCTAAAAAATAATAAAATGAAAATTGCGCAACGTGCACTGCATTCTTCTGCTTTGATTTACTAGGTAATTATATTATATAAACTTTGATGTATTTAGTTTTTTTAATACACTCCTTTGCCAATTTGTTGTGTTGTTGTGTTCCTAAAATTTTGCAAAAGGTTTTTAACGGAGCGAGGGACATTTTAAGCCGAAAGTAATTTTTATACATTGTGTTTAAGATTTCAATTCTTTCGTTTTGTTTTGTTTAATACATATACATACATAATTAATTAATCAATAATTAAAAATTATGAAATAGTTGTTGTTTTCTAGATGCGGTTTGCTGTTGGGTTTTTGTTGTTTAGTTTTTAGTTGTTTTGCCTGTGTTTTTGTATTTCCATTTTTTAATTTTTTTTAATTTGCTTTTTACACATACAACACATTTACAAACACAAATTACACAAGTTCTCTACATAAAATTTATCCGTTTTCGTGTATTTTGTAACAATTAGTTGTTGTTCTGTTGTGTGTGTGTCTGTGTGTGTGTGTAGGTGTAGGTGTTTGTAGTACTTGTTGTGGTGTTGTTGTTGACAAAGAACAAGGTTCGAATACAAAAATTTAGCAACTTGCATTTGGAATAACAATAAGATGATGTTGGTTCAGGATTGTTTTTGTTTTTTTTTTGTAGTGTCACAGGTTACAGTTCACAGTTTGGACAGCAGCAAGAAGCGGGCGTTTAATGGGTTGTTGTACTTGCTAACGCGCTGATACGCGTCTGGTTCAAGTCTTTGATGAAGTTGCTGTTGTTGATTGTTGATTGTTGTTGCTGCTGTTGCTGGTCCCTGTTGCTGTTGCTACTGCGTCGTTCTTATGTATGTTGTTCCTTGATATTGATGTTGATGTTGTTGCTGTTGCTTTTGCAGCTCCTGTTGTTGTTTTGCGTGGTATTTGGTTAACGTTTCTGTACTATTGTTGCTTGTTATTGTATACATTATAATTAAATTACAATTACAATTATTTATAATATTTATATATGCGTGTATATATATATAAATATATATGTGTATGTTGTGTGTGTGTGTGTGAGTGTGTTGTGTGTTTTGTTTCATATTGTTTATGTTGTTGTTGTTGTTAGTTGTTGTTTTGTTTTGTTGTGGCGTTGTTGCATCATATGTATATTGTTATATATACTAGATATTAATAACGTGTAGTTGTTATTCTACGTCTACTGTTACTGTTACTGGCACAATCATCTCTCGCTCGCTAATTCAAATCTTTTGAATTTTCTCGCCAACTACAACCGGATTATTGCGTCGTATCTCCTGTGCACCATGCTCTCTATAGTCGAATGTGCAATTATGTTTATCGGAATAACGATGCACGGCACAGTACAAACCGCCACAGCGACACTGGAAACCTGAAACAAATCAATTAATCAATTTCAAATTCATTCAACACATTATAATATCCAGAGATAATCTCATCAAAAATACTTACCAGTCAGGCCAACCTTCTTGCGGCATTCACCACATCGGTTCTTCTTCTTTTTGGCATCCTTGTCATCCTCCTTGTCCTTGTCATCCTGCTCACTGGCGGAGGCAGCTGCTTGTGTGGAAGTATTTGGACCAGTCGCCGATATGATGGCTTCGCTATTGGATTTGGCAGCGGCAGCGGCTTCTTCAGTGATTTTCTACACAAAATATATAAAAGGGATATTCATTATAATCGCATCAACTCAATTGCCACATTATAACTCTACAAATCTGTTCCAACTTTTATAAACAAATATTTATATATATATATCGAATTTTGGTTGTTTTTATTATGCATTAACACAAAATCCCTCGTTATTCTTTTAATATATTAACATTTAAGAATGCCCTAATAATTATTAATATATTAACAAATAATAATGTTGCCCTAATCAAGCGCTGTCTGTTTGTGTGGATGTTGATGATTCAGCTGATGTTTACCCGCTTCTTGGCAACTGCATCATCAGCATCATCAGGAGGGGATTCATTGGGAGGATTCTGCACTATAATTTTGCTATGCGGCAACAGCTCAGTGTCAGTTAAAGTATCGCGACTGTTGTTATCCGAATCTTTAATTCGACGCTTGGTGGGCTGCGATGATTGGCGGTCGTCCGACGACTTCCGCTTGGAGTGATCCGATTCATCGCCATTCGACTTATCCATGATGCAAACTTCAAATGTCAACGGAATGGAACTGAAACGGACTTGCTCTTGGTTGGTCTAATCGGCGATGCTTGATCACGTCTCGCTTCGGGCGGCGGTATCGAGTAGGCCAGACGAGGCGAAGGTCGGATATATCCAGCTGGCACGGGTTGACGAGCAATTGGTCCAGCCCCAGCCTTGATGCGCAGTTTCTTAGCTTTTTTCGCGCCTGTTGTTGCTTTTTTGGCTACAACCTTTGGCTTTGCTGCTGTTCCTGTTGTTGTTGCGGGCTTCTCCACGTCTATGATCGTGCCGTGCGGATGAACAACGTGTCTTCTGAGGATTGCGCTGCGCTGCTGGGCAAGGGACAGATTGATCTTGCTGGAGAGACTGTTGTCGCCGCCAGTCGCTGTCGTCTTCTGCTTCAACTTCTTAACCCGCTTCTTCAGCTGCAGGCTGCCAATGTTCGACGCTGCCCGTTTGTTAACGTTGCTGCTGGGCGGAAATGTGTGCACGTTACTCGAGAACTTCACTTTGCGGGCTCCTGTAATCTTGGCCTTAGTGCCGCCCTTAGTATTCGCAGTTGCGAACGCACCAGCACCAGATTTTCGTGACAGTGAACTCTTCTTGAGGAGCGGAGACGTGGCTAGGCTCGAGCAGGGCACAACATAAGCTGGCTGGACACCAGAGACAGAGGCGACGCCGACGTTCTTCGCTCTACGGACTCCTCCGCCTGCTGAGGGAAGGATGCAGATGCAGATGAAGGAGGAGTAACGAAATGGAATGAGAATATACAAAAAGAAGTGTACCCTTTGTCAAAAGTGTGCTGCCCGACTTCATCGATTTGGTCAAGCTGATTGCAGAAGTCAATGCTCCGGCGGAAACCCGACGTGGATTCCGATTCGGACCCGATGGCATCTTTCGCCTCAAACGTTGCGCTGCCGGCAGCGTTGACTTTTCGCTGGCTTTCAGCCTATTGGCATTATTATTAGTTGCCCCACAACGGCCCGATGTCTTCAGGGAACCACCATTTAAATTATACATTATTGCCTCGATCTTTAAACTTAACTCCTGAAAATTTTGAAATATTGCCGAATGTTGAGCTTGTTAAAATTCGAATGACAAAGTGAATGACAAAGTTGTGCGTTAATCCCAAAGTCAGAAATAACATGAAAGTCAAAGCATTCTCAAATAATGCTAAAACGAGCGCAGGACATAGGAAAAGGAAATCAGGTTTTATCCATCAAATATTTACAGATTATAATATACGATCTGATCTTAAGATATCAAGACATCAGTCTATTGCAATGGAGTCCAAAATGTGATAAGGAAAATGTTTTATATTGTGATCTATGGATTCTGAACGATATAAAGTGGATTTAAGACAATCCCTTTAACACCAAAAAATATGCCAATCAAAAATATTTAAAACCTATTCGAATGTATCGATATATGTATGTATAAGTTAAATAATAATAAAATAAATACATTTATTAGTAAGTAACAACAACACACAAAGGGCTACATCTGCTTTACAGCTATTTTTTTCACTTTTGCGACTTAGAATTCTCAACTGGTTCGGGCGTTTCAAAGATGACATGACAATTCATATTTATTTCATTAAAAAATTGCATACTTTTTAGAAAGGAGTTAACTTTTCAATCCATCAACTACTTTGAAACTCGAGATTGATATACAGAAATATGGTAGTTCCCAAAGAGATCAACTCTCTCAATCCCCATGCTATTAACATTTAGTCTTTTAGGAAAAACAAATGAAAGAACCCCCATTTGTCTTAAGAAATCACTTGGATTATCTTAAAAATGCCAAAGCAATCAATGAGAAATCGTTCATTTAATCCTATGATTTCCTCCCGCGTATTGGGGAGTTCAATTACATTGACAATCACATTGATTGCGTCAAATAGACAGAAACGAATGCTAATAAATGATATCCATATGCATTTAGATTACTTACTGGATTCGGAGATGTCTTCTTCAGTTTGTTACATACATTAACGGAAAACAAATCGCTGCTTATTTTCAACACACATGTCATGGATAGAGGATATATGAAACTGCAGTTGGAGGATAGAATTGACAGGGATCACTGGATTGTTGGCATTACCTTGGTCAATTGTCAATCACGACGACTTCACGACGTGGCCAACAGCCAACACACACACACACGATGTACGATAGAGTACAGTTAACGCTTTTCTATATTTTACACATACAAGTTGCTTACACTATTTCACTTTAAAGACGACTAAATTCATATCCGAAAAAAAGATAAAGAAAAAAAACACACAAAATTTGTAACTGACTGATGAAATATACAAAGAAATCAGAGGCGTGCCCCATTAAAATAATAAACCTGCTTGGCCTACTAAAGAAGATGAAGATGGAGATGGAGAAGACGACGAAGCTGGTAGTTGGAACAAGAAAAAACCGAAACCAAACCCAGAGAGCGGATTCACATTGGACTTACCTCTTTTACATCATTGTGTGACTGCTGTAAGCTCTGTACTGTGGGCTGTGCGGTGTTGGTTGTTGGTACAATGGCCGGACTGAATGTGGGGCTAGGTTGCGGGCTTGGAACTGAGACAGGTGTGCTGCTCACAGGTGGCTGTTGCTTTTTTCTAAGCGAGTCCTGTTCACAGAGAGAGAAAGAGAGAGAGAGCATTAGTCAAGAATTCGTATTGCTTAAAGTGGATTCTATTTTACCTTGTAGCAAACTGAACATAGACCATCTGTGGCTGGATTACCATAAAATCCGCATCCAGAGCGGCACATGGGTTGCATTGGATTTGATTCACGTTCCATGCTGGCTAATAGACCAACAACTCTGTGTGAGTGTGTGTGTGTTTATTTTTAAAAGTTGATTGGACGATGATCGTCTACTTGTTATTGTTGTTGTTGCTGTTGTTGACTTTCGCCCAGCGAAATTTTGTTGTTGTTGCGGTTATTTCCTGTTGCAGCTGCGGCGCCAACAACAACTCTCGACGACTCCTTTCCTTTTGCCTTCGTTGTATTTGTATTTGTATTTGCTATTATGTATAATCAGTTCGTAGTTGTGTTTTTTTTTATTAACATTAACTAACTTCCGTCCAAATAATTAGCCTTTTCTCGTACTTGCTTCGTGACTGACTCTTACACGGCTTTAATACAGTTTTCATCCAATTGCAAAGCTGTAAAAATAAATTGAAAAAATACGTTAGAAATAAGTTATAAAAATATACTAAAATATGCTAAAAGAGCGTGTAAATTGCAACTCTGCTGTTTGCGGTAAATGCTTTTCAGATTTCTCTGTCAAAGGCTTCAACAACAGTGTTGCATCGGAGAGAGCGGAAGAGCGAAGAGCACGACAGTGTTATACAATAAACAACAAACAAAATTACATCTGCTTTTTTTTTTGCTCTCTCTTCAAGGCTGTCAACATACAAGAGTGTGTACACACACACACACCTTTAAAATGCACAGATAAATAGCACAAAATAACAGAGAAATAAGCTATGCTCACAAACCAGTTTTATCTACACTAAAGAGATTCACATTAGAGAAGAGAAACAGAGGGAGAGAGCGAATTTAACTTTATCTTTATTATGTAGACGTTGATAGGAAGCGTATTAAACAAGTTTTATTCAATCATTTCGTTTATGCAAAAAGCCCCAACTAACGGATCTCAATTGAAATTGTACACTTTATCGAAACTTTCAATTTAACAATCGATTGTGCTTACCGCTTTATCGATATATACAACATATTGCATATCACAATCACTTTCCCTGCTCCCCTCACAAGAGAAATTGGGAGCTATACCAATACTCGTATACAGTTGATAAAGTATTTAATATTAACCATTTTTATAAATTCAATTTTAAGCACTTGTTGTTTTCAGAATTCAGCAGGTGTGATTACCGTTATTTGCAATACACGACGACAGTTATTCGATGGCGTCATTTAGAGAGAGATTTAGTAATTATAAATTTAGTAATTTATACCAAATTACTCATAATCATACAAAATTAACATGTGTATTTATGTTAATATCTACAGAAATGCCTTAATTGCTGTGATATGTATGCACTACATTTAAAATACGTACATATTGGGATGCCTATGTACGTGCGATGCTTTATACAACGTAATGTAATGAGAAATGGCCCAGCTCCACATGCGTATATGTATATGTACAAAAATATGTATGTATGTATGTCGATCACATCAACAAAGCAAGTCAACGTCAGCTACGAAAGAAGGAGCAATATCGTCTCTGTAATTGTTGCTGTTACAATAAGTACATACATATGTACATTGCTGTAAAACGCCACAGTTGCTGTTAATAGCGGCCTCTGTTATTGCGTTTTACACAGTAACGTACATACATACATCGGTTTATCATTATGTGTGTAGCTCGCCCTCTTTTGTTTGTCTGGCTGCTTTAGTGTTTCTTTCCGTGTCTGCGCTTTTGAACGAAGCAATAAATAATTTTTGCATTTTTCTTCTCTACCGCGTATAAATTATACAAGTGTATTGTATGAGCGTACATTATATCCTTGCAGATGGTATTATAATGTTGCAACACACATTCAAGAAAGAGACAAGATAAATACATCTATATGTTGCTACATGTGTAGCCTTTATTATCAGGACGATGCCCTCATTCGATGGATTACTAAAAGAAACTTGCAAGAAAAATAAAATATTTTGGACAGATCAAAAATTTGTTTTAGTGTGTTTTAGATTAATACCTCTTACTATTTACTACATTTAATAAGTTCAATCAGAAGATATAGACAAAATTTGATATTTAGCAACATGAGGCTATCGTTTTATTTATGCTTAAATTTCTTTCTCTAGATTTTCATTTCTACATTCGTTTGCCCATGTTCTTATTTAAAGTGCAACTTCATCGACATTGATATGGCAAAAATAGATAAACAAACCGCTTGCTTATTTTATACATACTAGCCTAGACCATACATATGTACATACATATATTTATAGTTATATACATTGTACACGTATGTGTATAGTTGGTTTCCTGCTGTTGCGGCTTAATTGAAAGCCAAAACAGCTGTCTGTCAACGGTAGCCTCTCTCTCTCTCTCTTTTTCTCTGTCTCTTTGGCACTCATACAAATCATCAAAATGTCAACTACAAATACACAAACAAATATACATACATACATAAAACAACTCCCCACACAACAATTGGCAGCCAAAAGCCCCCCCAAGTACGTTTCGTTGAGCAAGCAAACCAGAGAGAGAGAGCAGCTGTTATTGAGCGACACGACAGCTTATGCGTTACATACATACATACACATATACACAGGGGAATACTAGACATATCAACTGCTGTACCGCAGTCTGTAAAATGAGCAAAGAAGAGAATGTATTGGTGTGTGGTGGTGATTGTCAACATCTACGACTTTGTTGCTGTTTTCTGTTATGCATTTGATTACCATACAATTAAACTCTTGCGCTCTCGCTAACATGACTTCGACACTGCTCAGCTCGGTTCTGTTAAAAAGACAAGTTTGTCTATGACAGACATGTGTATTGTATGTGTGTATTTTGTTTTGCAAAGCCGTCTGTCTTATTGCGCCTTCTACTTTCATACATACATACCAGTATGACAGTACATAAATACGTATGCATATGAATGTAGAAAAAAAATATGCACATGTACATACATCACTGTCCAAGTACATGTGTGTTGAAAGATTTAGCAACTGCTAAAACGAAATCATATGATGTTGCTGCGATGACGACATTTGTCACCCGCTGACTGCTGACTCGTGACGTCACGGTTGCTCTCATCGAAATAGAAATGTCGTTCATCATAGCAAGCTACACACATACTTACACATACATATGAGCTTGCATAAATGATAGCCAAATGCGCATTTGTGAGAGTTGCATAAGAAATAAAATCAGCGCCAAGTATTAATTGAAAAGCAATAAACAAATAAATAAACGCGTGCTGCAACAGCGGAAAATACATACATACATTTGTAAGTATGTAATGTAATGTTACATACATATACAGAGGCAAAGATAAACAGGATTTGTTTTCGTGCTACTGCAATATTAAAACAACGCACAATACTCTTGCTAAGTAAAAAGGTTAATGTGCTGTTGACCTGCATTTTAATCACGAAATTTACAACAGGAAAAGAGAAGACGAGCCGAGATAGGCTGAGCATAAAAGGTAAAGAACGAACGTAAACGCAAACTGGTAGGTAATAACAACAACAACAACAACTACAGCACACGCACGCACACACACACACACGCATGGCGTCTGAGTCACATTTACATATTAATGAGTGAGTTAAGCGCCCAGACAGACACAACAAGAGACAACAGCAAGAAGAAACTGATGAAATGCAACAGAGGAGTAACATCAGCGCTCTCGGCGCATGTTGAATTATTAAAATATTATTAAAAGAGCACAAAAGGAGTCGGAGGAGAGCAAGCAAACAACATGGTGGCCATCTCAACTGAGCTTAGCTGCTGAGCTTTAAAGCCAAGCTCAAGAATGCGCCGCTCTTCCGGTCACGAATCAAGAATAAGAACTAAAAATGAAATGAAATTCAACATTAGGGGCACTCACTGTTACAAAATAAAAAGTATTATATCTTTGATGATCAATTATTAAAAATACTTATGCTCTCTAAGTTTTAAATTAATTTAAGCCAAATATGATCAAAAAAGTATTAAGAATTAAGGGCTTTAAAGTAAAATAAATTTATTTTGTCGACAATTACTGAGCTATCTAAATTAATAATAAAAAAAAACCATTGTAGTTAAATGTATTAAAGTGATCGTCTGATGATCTTTGATCAAAACGACATCATCATCTGTATAGAATAGGTAAATAAACTTCAGATAAATGAGGAAAGGAATAAAAGTAAATTCGCTTTTTGCTTAAAAAGATAACTCCAACTCAAGGCTAGGGAACGCATAATAGCAGACACGGATCTGCGGATGCCATTAAACTGATATTACCTTGAACTTTTTATTGGCTCCTTCCGAAGACAAAAGGCAGTTCAACACACAGCTCACAAGGTGCTCGAAACATCCTCAGCACAACAATAAGGCAAACACTCTACACAAACACACAGATATAACAGGAAAGAAAGCCATCTTTTTCATACTATACAGAAAGTTAAATACCCTTGCCTAATTTAGTTAGCTAAACAAATAGGAAGCAATTGGAATAAAAAAAAAACAAATTAATATAAATTTGTTGATTAATTCAAAGTCATCTGTGAATATAAACAGTAAACACCTAAATTTTAAAACCTCTGAATATCAAAGAAAAAGTTGTCTACAACTTAAAATAGTGAACAATCTGTATACTTTCAACATGTATTGCAAGAAAGAGTTTACTATATCTTAACTTTTTCAACATTTGTATTGCTTTAAATATTTTGAAAATGCGCTTTAATAAAATAATTACTCTAACATAAATTTATTAAGCACTTAGGGTATTAAATATTCGACATGCCCGATAAATCTTTCATTTATCTTTCCTTGTGCATGTGTGTGAGATTCGTTTCATTCGATTTCAAGTCTTGGCCTTACGGTCAGATGTGCGAGACCTTTTGCTGCTCTGGGGTATCATTTAGGTTCTGCTCCTGTTTCAGCCACGCTGCAGGTTGTGAACCACACACACACAAACACAAACACACTCAAACACACATACACTGAACAAACAGCTAGGTGACCAGTAACAAAGCGATTTCATACGTTGCCTTTTGTCTTGTTGTTGGAGGGAGAGAGGGATACCCCACCGCACTTTGTAATCCCTAAATTCTAAAAGTAGGTGCTGTAGGTGCCTCTTGCCAGAGACGACGACTCATTTTACAATTGCACTCAGAAGCACACGCACACACATACACATAAACACACACACACACACACCCGACGAAGATTAATGGAAATCGCATGGGAAAATGAAATATGAGAAATGCTACAAGAGTGTTGTTGGAAGTAAAAAGACACAGAGGGAGAGAGAGAGAGGGAGAGATGCAGGACAGAGAGAATGGGGTTCATTTCAAGCACAAGGTTCAGGTTGACAAGCAACCACCACGAAGATCGTCGTTGGGCGTTGTCGTCATTTTGATTGTAGCGCGAAGAAGAAGAAGAGACAGCAGAGGAGCCCTAGACAGACTTACTGTAGTGTGAGTGGAGCAAAGTAGTAGTAGTAGTAGTATTAAAGTAGTATGATATATAATCAATCTTTAGTCTTGGATGCATAATAAAAATGTATGGATATGTAGAATGCAAAGGGATCCGTAACTGCATAATTAAAATCGAAACTCCATTTTCGTTATAAAAGTAGTAGTAATTTTTAGTGCTTAATGGTAATATTCTATAAAAGTAGCAAGTAGAACGTTATTGAATTTAGTAGTAACTTTCGTAGTAGTATTTTATATGGTTTTTTTTATTCTTATATCTTCTCCGTAGACACGTCAAAATGATTGTTTTAAGGAAGTGAAGGCCATTCCATAGGTTTCTTGAGCTTTTTGCAATGAATGACTATTTATTTAATGACTAATTTATCGCATCCCATGTTGATGCTTAAAATGTCTGAAAATGTATGCAAGCAATAAGAAGTGCGAGTATAAAACAAAGCAGACAAGAGAAGACAACAAAACGCGGAAGCGTCTCAATTTAACTAGCAAAATTTTGTATTTTCGACAGCCACTTTGTGCTTTGTGCTATTGAACTTTGCCGCTAGTGCTTGAACTTTGCAGCAGTAACTGAAGGCTAAAAGCCGACAGACAGCTGAGTTTGTGCTGCGCTGCGCTGCTGACGTCAACTTCGTGGGAGTCGCGGGGCGTGTGATGATAAACAAAGCGTACATCGCTCATTTTCATTGATTTACTTATTAAAATTTCATATATATGTGTAAGTAGTACATAAGTATATAAATATGTACATATATTTGGTACAAGCCATTGAACTGCAAGCAGAAGGCGACCAAGAAGACAAAGAAGACCAGGGCGAGGCAGACGCTAAGCAAGAGAAACGAATTCGACAAAGAAAAGCGGTGTGCAGGACGGAGGAGGAGGCAAGGAAAGCAATGTAAAGAAAGAAAGAGCAGCAAGGCAAAAGTTTCGCTTTTCATCTTGCCTGGCTAACGGTAATGTGGAGAGTTGACGGTTGCCATAGTTGCCAGCTGTGGTGAATATACATTTACATCGACTGCTTCAACTGTGTTGGAGAGCGAGTTCACCACATTAAAGCTGTCATCGAGGGCGGTGTGTGAGGAAACCTTCTTTGTGTAAAAATTACACAAACTGGTGGGGATGGGGGAAATGGGGTCTTCACTGACACTTTAAATGCCAACCACAAAGAAACAATGTAGGTATGTATTAAAAATAAAAAGTATGTGAATGTATTCATACTTGTTTATTTGTCTTTAATTTCACTTGAAATCGAATAGTAAAAAGTCTATAAAGAGTATGTTATTCACTAAAAGAGAGAAGTATAACAATCTAACATTAATTTACGGAATAAAACACTAGCAGTTGGCAGAATTAAATACAAGTATATAGCCTGATGATAAGTCTGAAGTACATGGCCGTTTATGTCAAGGACAACTCGACAAGGTTATGGGTGGCAACAGCAACAACAACAACAACAGCGCTACTTACGTTTTAGTTGTAGGCCCCAAGTGAAATGTGTTTAAAGGTTGTGCTGCAAGAGAAAACGAAAACCGATTAGAATGTAATAAAATACTATGTACAAATTTACATAATTAAATGTACTTCGGTATAAATAAAACTAAGCTGAGGGAAAAGTACACACTCAGAGAAACCGGCTTTTAATTTGTATAAATAATTAATCTTAATGAATCTCATTATCTTTATAAACTTATTTTAAGCAATAAGTAACTAAAAAAATTAAACACAATTATTTTAAAACCAAGAAAAGGGTTTTTTATGCAAAATAAAATAATCATTTCTTATTTATGAAAACAACTAATTGATGTAAAAAAGCGACTAGATACCGTTCTCTCTCTCTGTCTCTTTTCTTTTTAAACAATTTTCCAATTAAAACTAAACACGTCAGTAAAATATTGGCATATTCATTTTTAATATTTTTGAAGAGGTTTAATATTTCTGGATTCCCTTTCATTTTTTTCAGTGCACTTTACATACGTACAAGAAGCACAGACAGAGAATTGGATTCTTCTGCAACCGAGATATGACAAGTTTCGTTTTCTCTTGTCTACGGACGTGCCATCTCTAAGGGGTCCAATATACTATTTCCACTCTCTTTGATATACATACATACATTCAAATGCATAGGTACTGTACACTCTCTACGATAAAACTAAAGATCACTTCAGCACACACACACAAACAAATATACGCAACCACTAATACGCACATACATGTATACTTGATAGAAATATATGTAAATGGAACAATCAACAGGCGGAAAAACAAAAAACAAAAAAAATTGCATAACGAAAAAGAAAATAAATGCTAAAAGAGAAGCCAAAAGACAAATCAACAACATATGTCTATATGTACGTACAATATTTATATAACAAGATCAACTAGAGAGGATTAAGCACTAATAATAGCAACAAACAACTGCAATAAAAAAGAGAGCTTTAATAATCATTGAACATTCTCGATTCACAGTAAACTGTTAATGGAGCACACGCCCGAGAACGGGAGAGCGGGAGAGCAGACAGACATTGGCGATCACCGGAAGAAGGAGAGTGGGAGGAGAGGGGCAACTGTTTGCACGCGACCTAAAAACAAACCAACAAAAATGAGGTCGTGGTCATACACACGTCGTCGCTGTAGCAGAGGCGTGAGACGGAGACGACAGTAGACCGAGCAGCTGACGCTGACGTTGACAGCGACAGCGACTGTGACGTCGACGTTGACGCGAACTTATCAGTTGTTTGTATATGACTACGTGAAAAGAGAGAAGCACAAGAGAGACAGCAAGTTTTCGAATAAAAAAAAAAACAAAGAGAGAAATAGTGGAAAAAACGTTTCACAATATAAAACAAAAAACACACGAGTTAAATAAGCTTACATACAGATGCAAATGTATATGTATATGCGCATATTTATAGGTATTTGTATTTGTACGTGTGCTGACGGCAACGCGCCGAGCAATTTGTTTGTTTTTATTTCATTTGTTAGTTTTGCCTTCGTCATCATGAATATAACTAGATATGCATATGAACAGATGTATAAGTATAGTATAAGGAACATGTATTTTTATATCAACGACACGTGTTGTTTATCGACTTTTTGCAACAAACAAAACAATAACATATTTTCTGGTCAACAGAAAATTAGTCATAGTGCCGATTGAAAAAGTTTCACTTGGTCAACAAGCCAGTTAAATTTCGCTATTAGTCATTGTTTATTTTAAAAATGTTTAATACAATTTTGAGATTTTGACTCGGACTAATCAACTGTTCTGAGATTATAATACGCACTCGAATATTTCATATAAATTACAAGCTGATTCACTTGCAAGTCTAAAACGAAAACCTGTTTGTTTGTCAAGTCATTCAATACAATTAGCATTATTTGTATGCTCTCAAGTTTTTTGCTGTTTACTTTCTAGTATTTTGTTGTTGTTTTCTTATCAGTGCGTCACACACATCTGACGAATGATGAAATAGGCAATAGAAATGGAGAAGTGAATAAGTTTCCAGAACAAACTATATGACAAAATGATATAAAAGCAATAAAGCGAATAAAACAATTAAATTTATTTAGAGAATTCGTCTTGTTTCTATATTTATCTTAATCTAAGATGTTTTTCTATTGTTTATCATGGACATGGAAAATAAAAGATAAAACAATGAGGATCAACCGATTTTATCGCTGCGGACGGCAGTCTGCGCTAGTGACGAAAGCATCACGAAGGGTGCGAAAATCGACTAGCAATATATACAGGAAGAGTAGAAAATTTGCTATTGCTGAGTTATATACCGATCGAAACTTAAATTTATTAAGTTTTTATTTAATAATATATTTATATTAGAAAGTTTGGGGCATGAAAATGCTTTCGTAACTAGATTTTTACCTCGTTAAAGTTTCTGATTGAATAAATTTTTTTTATTACCTCAAACTTATTCATTGAGACTTAATATACTCATATAATATATATACTATAAGCATGTACGTTTGCACGTTTGCAAATAATATAAGCTACGAAAACAGCGACGACGACGTGTAAAAATTTGCTTATTCCATATTTTCATTTCCACTGTAGAGTGGCGTAAAACGTGATAGTGATAATGCACATTTTGCGATTAGAACCAGACTCGATACACGTGTCGAATGCCACAACTAAAACTAAAGCAAGACAAGTAAGTACTCGACTGGCAAATACCCTGTACTGATCCAAGTGCATCCAAGAAATGTTTCATTCTTAATCATTAAATTATAGCCGAGATTAGTACAAAATTAGAAATTCCCTATTCAGAGCGAAATTTCCAACACCTTTGATATATTTTCAATGTGAATCTAATTGATAAGAGACTATTGGGTACAAAGTTCACTTTCTTTCAGCTTATATTTATTTATTTTGCTCGTCATTGCAAATTTCATATAAGACTTAAAAGAATATACACGACATTACATCAGCATTTTAAATTAATAAAAAATAGATATGAGTTCAGTCTTGAATTCAATGACTATTTTTGATTTGCAACCTTGTTCAATACAAATCAATATAACTACAATCAATACCTCCCCCTGCCCTGTGAATCCTGAATAGCAACAGCTAAAACCCACACACACACACACACGTATACAGGTAGCAACAATGGAAGAATTAGTGTCAATTGGATTTGCATATGGCTAGAAAAATGAGCCCTCATCAAAAACAACAACAAAATGTGCCATGTGCCCACATAAATAAATGTTGATTCTGATAATAAATTACAGATAATGCGTGCAAAAGAAAGAAACAAGTACATACATACATACATACATATACACAATGATGACTCATGCAGTGAGCACACAAGCTTCTAATCACAAACTGCATTCACACACACACAACTACACACACACACAAATAGTGGACAAAAAGATAGTAAAATTTAAATGACCAGCGATAATTTATTTGTTGGTACTTATGTACTTGTACATGTATGTATGTACTTGACCTATCAGTGGGTTTATGTACATACAAACATATGCCTGCATATCTACAAATGAATCTATAAACGTATGTTGTTTTTGCAACGTCCTTCGTGGCAAAGACAAAAGCAGCGAGCAATTTTCATTCTTTTTTGTTATTCATTTTTTCTTTTTCGTTTTTGGCAAGGGAAAAAGCTGTTTTGGGAGTGTAGCCAAATTCAAAGTTTTCTACACTGTGCAAAATGTCAAATATACAAAAAAAAAAAAAGAAAAAAATACCAACAGTATTGTGCTCTCAGTGTATGTATTATTTACACACATACATATGTATATTATATTCGTACCAAGTGCTAATAAATATGAAGGTTGAAATTGCGATTTGAGTCGATGTACAAATGTATGTAAGTACATATGTACGTACATTCAACTGTTGTATGTATCTCCGTATTATTTCTTTTTTTTATACTATTATTTTAACTGGCTTTAGCTTTCATTTTCTTTCCTCGTACTGCCATTTATTTATTTTGTGTTTTACGCGACATGGCAACGTCTGTCTTATGTACAAGGCACACGCTCACGCACACAACATTTGTATGTTTATGAGTGTATGAGTGTGCCTGCGTGTGTAGAGAGAGCGGAGAGAGAGAGAGTATGGTTTGACAGTGGTGAGCTCAGCACTGCGCTCATGTTGAAATTTAGCTGTTAATGGTGGTGAATAAGCGCGCGTGAGTAGTGCGACGACGTAGGCGAAAATTAAACAATTTTTTCATCAGAATATGCTTAAGTAATGTACTTACTTGGAAAGTACGTTATTGTATTTTATATTATTTATATTGCAAATGGCTAAAATATATTTAAAGCAAAGTTGCCAGTTTTGTTGGAATCACAGTTGTAATGAATTTTTTAATGGTTGAATTTTTTTCTTTTCACAAAGTATTCAAATACATATGTAAAAATTGCTAATAAATTATAAACTTTTCGTAGAAAACTGCACAGGGCGGGGTGGCGAATACAAATAATATATATCACAAATTTTATGGTTAACTTTCTTTTGATTTTAAGTAAACTAAATTTTTCTTGCACACAACGCACACGGCGACGACGACGTTAGCAGCGACGCTGGCGCGCAGTTAACAGTTGCGTTTTATTGGCGCTCGACGATTATTTGTAACAAAAAGTGTAAAGTTATTACAATTTATGCCAAATCAACACGGCGCGCACACACACACAGACACAAAGCCAGCCAGCGAAGCAGACAGAGACACAACGCGTGTATTGTATTGTGGATGACAGTTGTAGTTGTAGCAAAACCCAACGTGGATTTGATCCTCCAAACTCGATGTGAAGTCTCCAAGGTTCAACGCACGAATGAAACGGTAAAGCAAAACGCAAAACACTCGAGCAAAAATGAAACTGGGCATGTTATGCTCAAAGTGAAATGTTAATAGCGCAACAGAGTCTGTTAACGTAAATGTTAATTGTCACTGTCAATTTTATTGTTCATTGAATGCGTTTTAGATCCTTTTCTGGTAGATATAGTCGTGAATATATGCAGCTACTTAGTTGCACAAATATGTTTTTAACCTACGCGATATAATTAATAATTAGTATTCTTTGACTCGGACTAACAGAGTGTGAAACAGACAGCTTAGCATTAAAAAATAGCACATATGTAAGTATGTACATACAATGTGCGTACATATGTAGACGGAAGTGAGAGCACAACAGTACGTGTGCAAACTAGAGAGAATTTAGCTAGCAGTGGTGAAAAACAGCAAGTAGGAAATATTCTGTACATGGTACATAGATATACATGCATGTGTACTTAAATAAGAATATATGTTCTATTTAATAGACATTAGTGATAAAATAGCAATTTATATTATACTGTATATATGGTATTTTATTTCCAATTGTAAAAAAGCAGCTTGACGAAGATTAATAGTATTAAAATGAGAGCAAAGTTCATAAAATAGGCAATAAGAGAGCAAAAGAGAGTAATGTTGTACTTTAGTATAATAGAGATGAGCAAAAATGTGACAGTGATAAATAAGTTATTTTAAGGTGGGTAGTTAAATACTTTTCATTTCTTAATAAATAATATTATATACAAGCGTAAATGCTAATGTCTTTATTAAACCCGCTACTGTTATGCTGTATTTAAACATACATCTATAATTTTGTACATTAGGACGTACAAATGCTTTCATAAATATTTTTTAAAAAAAGACCATTGCGATAAGTCACAGGTATTTACACACACACGCATATGGGAGGTATGAATGTACCTTTAAACACTCACACATACTCTTTTTAAAGACCAATGCAACGCCTAAGGGAATGAATTATAGAGAACACATTTTACGTCGTTTTATGACGGAACTGTTACTTTTACATTATTCATAAATGTTAAAAATATAAATCATACAGTGCACTTTACCAACTAACATTTATTTACATTCAGATTGTTGCTGTTTAAATGAGGCGACGACACAATTTCAACGACGCCATATTGTAGTCACACGTAAACTGTGCGAGAGAGTGAGAGAGCCATTTGAGATTGAGAGAAGTCGCTGTTATTGTCATGCTATTGGCTTTGCCATTGTGTTTTTGTTGCTGCGTCATCAATGCAAACTGCGCACTTTTATAAAAAATGTTATTAATTTCAATATCTACGTTATTTATACACGCACACGTTCGAATATGTGTGTATGAACCAATACTAAAAAAACTATAGGTTAACCAGCATAAAATACGTCTTAATACTTGAATTTTCGATTTTTGCTTCGGACATGCATACATATTGTATTTATTGTTCCCATCACGATGGTGTGGTGAGTTTCGCTAGACAGGTTAACATTTTTGTTGTCTGCAATTTGTTATTTTGGTTTCTCTCTATGCAACTCAGAGTGAGAATTCATGTCTGCTCGGTGGTCATCAACTCAATGCAACGGATGAATTAAATGTTTAGGGGCGACGTTTAAAATGGTAAACAACTGCAGAAATGTACACAAGTTAATTAAATTTATTATTTTGTTAATTTAAAAATAATACACAAATGTATGTATGTCTGTAAATACACATATAATTAAGATTGATACTTGTACATACATATGCATGTGTGTACATGTATATACTCTTAACCTTGAGGCAGACTTTGTGGTATGTAAATACAAATAAATTGAAATATGAACATGCATATGTACATAAGTGCTTGTGTGTATATATGTATGTATGTATGTCCATGTTAACGAACTTTGTAAAGTTGTTGACACTCGCACACTCACGAAGCTTGAACAAGGTTAACAGCTTAATAATTTTATGAGAAGTAGAAAAATCAAACAATATCTACGTACAAATAACAAGCATAATAATTTGTTCAATTGGTTCAGACAAAGCTTTAAAAACAAGCCAAAAGCATTAAGGACATCAATACACATACATACACACATATGCAGACAGATAAATGTACACAATGTATGTACATATCTATGTAAATACATACTAAAGTGCGAAAGACTCTCCAGAGCAGATAGCAGCGCTTTTATAGAAAACCGAAAATTATTTCCTGTTTTATACACTCGTGTGCACAAATGTGTGTACATTCACAAATACATATTCATCTCCATATGCATTTATACTATAAATATGTATAAATAAGTATGTTTGCACTTAAGCAACAACAGCTGAGGCCGTGTACCAACCAATACTAGTGTTGGTGCGATGAAGAAAGAGAATGAGAGAGCTGGGGAAAAGAGAAGCACTTGATTTCGACAGTTTTGGATCGTACAGAAACAAAACAAAACACTGTTGAATTGAGTAAAGTCAGACATTTAGCAATAACAACAATTAGTCACCAACAGAGCAGCAAGCGACCGACCGACCGACCGTGGTGAAAAAGTTGCTTGCCCTCAGAGATAACAGCCAGTGAGAGCAACAACATAACTCAAATCACGAAACTGAGACAATCAACTAAATAAATTTGTAAATGTATGTGTCCAAACATACAATGTATATGACATATACACTGTGTATATGTACATATGCATGAAATATGTGTGTATGCGAACCTGCGTCGCAGCCGCAGCTTGTGGGGGTGTTTTACTGAGGTGAACGACGCGCCCCACGCACAAAAACAACAGCAGGCAGAGGCAGCCAAGCGTTAGCGTCATTACATCAGTGCGGAGTGGAGGAGGTTGGCATTGCATTTTATTCATCATCATTCATATCCGTATGCCTGGTGTATGACCGGCAAGGTACATCGCAGCCCCAATGGAAATGCGCAGCAACCGTCCGAAGTCAAAGCTACTAAAGCACTGCGTAGAAATAAACAGTAGTAGAGACAAAAATTAAAACAGCGTTGATTAACACGTCGGGCACACACAGAAATAGAAGTTTTTTGTACATACGTATATACATACGCATATATATTTTCATACAAACATATGTTTTTCTGGCGACGCTAGGGGCATTCAACTTGGACAGGTGCACGATACGCATTTCAGTAACATTTACCGTTCGAATGATCGACAGCTGTGTGAGCGAATACGAATAATTGGCAAAGAGCAGGAAGGCAGACTCTTCAAATGCGCATCCATCAGGATGCAAGATTTATTCAATTTACAAAAACTGCGTTGCCAAGTGAACGAAACAAAGGCAAACGTACATACAGATGTATGTATGTATGTACATATTTATATGCACATAAATACGTAGTACGCATATTGTAAACGTACTCGAGTACGCTTTAATTTAATTTTAAAATACTTATGATATCAAATTATAATCGACTGTTATTTGATAATCATAGAAAAAAGGTTTGCTTTAGGAGAATAGTTAATTGCATAATTTAAATATATTATTTCACATCAAATGGAAAATATATTTAAATTTATTTAAAATAACATAATCGTAACATAACAATAACATGATCGTTCCCCTTAATTACCTTGACCAGTTATTATTATTATAACTTTAAGATATTTATCGTATTTGGGTTGTAACTGTATTTTGACGCAAGCCATTTTTGCATAGTTCAAGAAAGGCATAAAAAACATTTGGGCATTCCTAGTAAATGAATTTGAAAATAATCTTCAACCGTTGTTTTTACATTTACGTACATATTCTTTATGAATTTATTTACCATTTACGTAGTTGGTATGCTTTCATATGGGTTCAGCATTGTATGAGTGTATGTATATATATTGCATTTAACCCAATTTCTTGTACGCCGCTCATAAGTTGGGGTGTTTATCACCAATTCAATGCCTAATTGTTTTGTTTATTATGTCGCCGTCACTGAACTAGTGTTGGGTTGCTCATGAGTGAGTGAACAAAAAAGAGTTGCTCCCTGAAGTGAGCACGTGAACATGTTCCTTCCAAATTGCTCTTTATTACTCACTTGTTCTTGTTTGCTCAGTTGCTCAGTCTTGTTCAGTTCTTCTGTTTTGCTCACTATCGCCCAAATGTTTTTATTCCTCATTTCCTTTGCACTCTGAATTCTGTTAGGGCACTTTGCTTAGATTCGTTAGCTTATTTTGGAGAAAAGTATAAAGAAGTGTTTCCAAAGAATTCCCAATAAAGGGAAAAAAAAGTTTGTTAATTTAGTAATGAATCCAATTTAAATTTATATGTATCGTAGAAATTTTTGATTTGTTGAGTGAGGTACTTAGAGCAGTGAATCATTGAGCTACTGAACAAGTGAGTAACTGAGCAACTGAACAAGTGAGCAATCTGAGCAACTGAACAAGTGAGCAATCTGAGTGAGTTGACTCAACTAAAAAAAAAGAACAAGTGAACATGAGCAATGTTTACCCGATTTTTTTTTTCAAACATTTTTCGCTTGCGGCGCTTTTATATCACACTCCCTTCCCCTCAGACAACAGATAATGATAATATTTTGATGATCGATTGATGATGACCCTTTGCCATTTCACCTGACCTTGCGCTTGACCAATATTATTGATGATGCCTTGGCATCAAATCGGTCCTTTCCAGGACCACTAAATTTTATCCAGAGAGATTTGCTTATTTTCAATAAGTTACATTTTTGTTTTATTCAAATCTTTGACATGATTCCGTTGTACAGTGTTGGAAATCACGTTAAAAATGAATACAAAAAAGTAGTGTTGGTAAACGTTCAAAATTATTCAACATGCACAAGAGAACAAACAAATAGTTCATTTTTATTAAAATTTCAAAAATATTTAAAAAAAAAAAACTATAAAAGACCCGGAAATAATTTTTACACCTAAATTCATGATAAATCAGGCTCTAATTTTGGATTTTTTTTTTTGTTTGGAGGTGTGCCGCATAGACTGGACCGTTACCCTACTTTGAAGGGGATCAAATAAATAATAAGGAATACATAATACATAATTTATTGGACTTTGCTACTTTAATTTTGAGCTGAAGTATGTGGCAGCTTTGTAAATATTTTATACTGTTAATCAATTAAAGCGACAATTGAGCCAATCAATATCTGTGTGACTTTAATAAATCATCTTTTAAATATACAATGCATATGCATAAAGTTACATTTAACGTCAGGTGTTTATAAAAAATGGTATATAAAGGCAAATACATATAAGTAACATTGTTTGGTGGACGGAATGACACTTAAGACTATAAGATTCATGTAAAAAATTGCAAATACATTTCTTTTTTGATATGTACTAGACGTGAATGAAACGCATCTAAGGCACTAAACTGGTGAAAATGCTATCATAAATGGAATGTCTACAGACAGATGCAGATATAAAGCGCATTAGACGGACGGCTTTCGTTGTGTGCTGTATGGTGGCTAATTGCATTGTCTAGCCCACTGGCATGGTCGATACAGTGCTGTGGGGTGTTGTCGGACGCGAACCAGCCAACGAGTTGGCTGTGGATGCATGCAGCGACGCCATTGTGCCCATCTGGAATGAAAACGCAGTTAAAGAAATGTCTCAAATGATAATGTTTAATATACTTACACGCAAGTGCGCCAGATCCTCCAGCTTTGTCAGATCAACCAGCTCCAGGAAGAGCGAATAGACAACGGCCCAACCATAGATGCAGAACAGACAAAAGATGGACCACAGCAGAACCATAATGATGTTATAGGCAAAATACAAATCATTAACAATGGCAAAGAAGATGAGGGCCAAAGCGCGCCAAATGGTAAAGATTGCAAATGTCCACAGCCAGGGAAGCACTTTTCGTTCGTATTCCTGTTTAAATTAGATTATAAATAATATTAATAACAACGCATAAATTGCTTTAAATAGCTAACTGCCAATTGGTCAACTAAAAAAATATATATAATTTTGTTTAATGTATTTGTTTTGATGTTTGTTTGATGCAATTGTTTGTTACCCGTCTGCTTAACAAGCGTTTCTGTTTTCCAAGTTTTTCTTGCTTTTAGGCATGAGTATGAAATAAAAGTGAAATGTTGGCCAAGCCGATTCCAAAATAATAATCTTACCTTGCGCAAAGCGACGCACAGTAAAACGCTAGTGACAAAATTGATGAGCGCCAAAATTAGTGAGAATAAGGCGAACACAATCAGCATGTTGCGAACTAGAAATAATTATAAATAAGATAATAATAATAATAAAATAATATAAATTTATAAATACCATGCTTATTTCCAACATAAACAAATTCGTAGGATATAATGTAGTAACCATAGTGTGTGGAGCCTGGAGCAGCCATAGAATAACAATATATATCAAAGATGGTACTGGCAATGGTGAAGAGTGATAGAAACTGCAAGAAACAGCAATAATGATAGTTCATTTGCAGAAACACATATGCTTAACAATATCAATCTTACGACAGCAAACAATCCTATAAGCATGGCACCTTTCTGTATATCAATATACTGATTATTTTTGAGCAGAGGCCTCTGGTACCATGGAATTCGCACGGAGCGTGTCGAGCGGGACATTTTCGAATGTAAATTTGTCGAGGATCTGTAAATACACACACACATGTAAATAAATGTACCTGTTGATAATTGTATAACTCACCGTCCCGTCGCATGGGAATAGACCGAGGGATTCGACCGATAGGTGGAGGGCGTCTTTCGGCCGTAATTCATCATGAAGCCTTTGAAGTGACGTCACTTGTTTAGGGATACTGTATAAGGCACTTGCACTTTTCAAGAATAACTGCAATAAAATTAAATATTGTAGTTCTAATTCAGTTTTCATATACTTGTTAACGGGCGTGTCTTTCTTAATTTGTTATTTTGGGTGTGTCAATCAGCAAATTCAACTCAAGCCCAGCTTAAACACACACAAGGTTTGCTTGGTTTAACAGTCTGTTCTTTTTTCGAAAGCCAATGCTTTGTCGATGCATCACTTTAAGTCGATAAATATTAAGTTATGCCTTTTTATATAGCTATAGGTATTTATTTACCTTTTAATAAAAAGAAATTCAGTTGCTGAGCTACGCATCAACAACAAACACACTGAATCACAAAAGTGCTGCCCATCTTTCACTGGCACAGCGTTGCATTGGTGTTTACTCCACGGTGGCACAACTGTTTAGCAACAAGTGTGACAATGTGGCGGCAACCGATTTAAAATTTAAAGGGCCAGGAACGCATTAAAAATATCTTATATTTAAGCAATTCTTTAGTATTGCAAAGAGATTAAATTGAATGAAGACAAATAAATAGATAAAATCTTAGATAATATAAATATGATTATTTGGTATTTTATTTTTGTTTGTTTTGAAAACTTGGAATTAGAAGTGAAGAAACATCAAAGTTTCTTCAATTCATCGATGTTTTCGGTGTTTAAAAAAATTAAAAAAAAAGTTTTAAAAATTACTAAAATGTAACAAAATGCCTGTGAAAATTTCAAAATTTCTTTTGTTTTGATCAACGCCGAACTTGAAAGAAACAAGAAGAAACGAGCAGAAACAGTCTCCGCGTGCGACGCTTTGTAAGGGAAACGAAAACAAAGAGGAGAGAACAAGAACGAAAAGGAATTTCTGCCAGTCTTGAAACAAATCAAGTGACCAATTTGTACCGTTTTCCAAAACAAACGTGTTTTTATTGCTTAAAATAACATACAAAATTTGCTTAAAAATTGTGAAATTGGTCTTGAAACAAATCTCGTAAGTGCTGGAACAATTTCAACACAAAATCACGAATGTCGTGGAGATCTGGGACGCGGAGGGGCAAATAGTAAAGGCGCACCGTTTGGTGTTGTCGCCCTTTTTCTGCAAAATGTTTACGCAAATTGCCCACGCCAAGATGGTTAAGGTCATGACGAAGAAAAAAAGGTCATTCTGATCAGTTGTTTCTTTTTAGTGGAACGTGAAATGTGACAAATGCCAACTAGATTCCGGATTATCTCTTATTATGAATATGATTGACAGAAAATCATCATCCATCCAGTGCTAGTGTCTCGACAGCGGAACAAAATTGGTAAACATCCATGTATTTATTGTATTTCTCTAAGAAATTTACAATTTTTTTAAAGAAATTACTGACCAACTGCGAAATGAACGATTTAGTTCATGAAAGACTGAATAAGTTCATTAGTTCATTTTAATGACCCGTTCATTTTAACTTTTTCAGAACGAAACGACACAACTCTATTAGAAACAACAACGTAAAATTCAATATTATTTTTGTTTATAAATGGCTATTTTGTGGTTTAAACATGTCACTGCCGCGTATAACTGATTATGAAATACTCGAGAAGCTTGGATCGGGCAGTTATGCATCTGTTTACAAGGCGCGTCATAAAGTAAGGCATAACAAATGAAATATTGTTCTACTTTTATAACATGTATTCGTAATTTCTTACAGAAGCAACGCACATACCATGCTATCAAGTACGTGGAAATGTCCACACTATCACAAAGCTCGCGCGATAATCTAATTACGGAAATACGCCTCTTGCGTGACCTTAAACACAAGTACATTGTGACGCTTCAGGATTTCTTCTGGGATGACAAGTGAGTTGCAATTGCAGGGTATCTGCAAGTCGACTTATTTTTTACCTTCTCTTAGGAACATTTATATTGTATTGGAGTACTGTAACGCGGGCAATTTGTCAGCCTTTATACGAACCAAGAAGGCGCTGCCAGAGTCAACATGCCGTTACTTTCTGCGCCAATTGGCGGCTGCCGTGCAGTACATGAGAGCAAATGACATTTCACATTTTGATCTCAAGCCGCAGAATCTTCTGTTGACACGCGGCGCCAACAATGTCTCTCTAAAAGTTGCAGATTTCGGGTATGCGAAAAGTAAAGAAATCATTTGATCATCATTTAATACCACTGATTGTTTATATAGTTTTGCGCAACATCTAAAACTGGGCGAATTGAATGAACAGCTGAAAGGATCTCCGCTCTACATGGCGCCGGAAATAGTGCGAAAACATCAGTACGATGCCAAGGCCGATCTCTGGAGTGTTGGCGTCATTCTGTATGAATGTCTATTCGGCAAGGCGCCATACAGTTCGCGGACAATTGAGGAGTTGCTGTTGCGCATAAGAAAAGCCGAACCAATTGTTCTACCACCAAATGCACGTATCAGCAACGAGTGCCACGATTTGTTGCGTCGTCTTCTGGCCCATGAGCCGGCGGAGCGCATCTCCTTTGAGGATTTCTTTGCACATCCGTTTTTAGATCTCAAAACATTTCCCTCGGAACAGACACTGAAGAAGGCCATTGATTTGGTCACTCAGGCGATTGAGCATGATGAGAAGCATAACTGCAAAGAGGCATATTATTTGTATTGCAGCGCTCTACAGTATTTTGTGCCGCTGATCACCGAGGAATCAGATGCCACGCGACGGCAAGCATTGCGCAATCGTGCCTTGGCGTACATGAAACGTGCCGAGGAAATAAAAAATGTCATCATTGAGGATGAGTACAAACTGTTGGCGCAACGTAATCAGAATCAGAATCAAAAGTCAACACTGCCAGCCACAACCACAACCAGTCAGCAGCCAGCTGAGAAAGCTGGCCCCGAATCCTCTGCTGAAACGAGTCAACCAAGCAGCTCACGCATGATGGAAATGCTTGAGCCGGATGCGCGATATAAGCAGCTTTGTATGAAACCTTTAAAGTTTAAACACTTCAGCAGAAGTTTTATATCTTTTTTTTTAATTTAACTGTAGGCATTGAACCCTCCAGTATCTTAATTTATAACGAATTTTCTCTTTTAGTATCTCTCAGAAGTTATTTAATTTTTTAACACTATTTGCAAGATTAATTTATTAATTCTATTAATAATTTGTTATTGTTTTTTACATAGTCTTGCCTGTCTGTAAATTAGAGTCACAATTTGCATATTGCTTTTATTAAATTAATATTTATTGACTAAAATTCATGTTTTTTAGATGCGCTCTCAAGTTCGAGTCCGTCCTTGAAGACAGGCCTGGAAATCGGGCGACAGGGCGAGCTATATCTATACGAACGGAAGCTGGATGCGGCCTTAGAGTCTTATACCTCTGCACTGGGCATTCTGGTGCCGTTTGTAAACAATGAACCAAAGGGAGATCGTCGCAATTTGTTGCTGCAACAGGTGTGGTCAACAAATGCTATTTAACTGCAGCATTTTTATATTTTAAAAATAATTGCTGTACTGTCTTTTTAGCTGGAGTTCTGGATCAAGGAGGCCGAGAGCATTAAAAGCATTTTGAGCGCCAAAAATTTGGATGAGGAGGAGCAAAAGCTGTCCACGGTACGCAGCTGTAGTATACAGTAGAATAGAAAGTTGATGGCGCCCACAGCGCATTTGTTAGAGTATTTTTGTAGACCGATGCCCCAAAAAGAGCATCGCCTAGTCATGTAGCCTAGAATTAAGTAAATTGATCAGAACTTGTTTTGTTAACACGCTCGCTATGATTTGTGGATTTTAAAATACCGTTTTTACACAGTCTCACATTCCAGCATTTCCACTTTTTCACCTGAATATCAGACCACACTTTTATTTATTTTTATGCATTGTGATTAATTTAATAAATGCTGTTTAGTCTGAAGATTTACATATATATATAAAATATATTAAAACTTTTTTGCTAATAGATGAAAAGAAAGTGTTTTCTTAACTGTATTCAAAAAGAACTTACAGAAGATCTAAAACTTTTTGATTTGAATTATTGCTTAAAGATAAGTGAAGATCGCGACCAAATTTATCGGTCATTGTTTAAAAATGTTCAAATGCTTGAAATTAGCTAATTGCGAAAAACCTAAAAGTCTTATCATTGCCTTCAAATTGTAAATATTGAAAATCTGAAAGAGTAGCTGGATTAGACTCTTTAACGTTTATTGCCGACCTATCGCAGGCCATAAATACTAGCCATATCGCTTGGAAGTCAAGGCAGCATGCGTCTCGGCTATAAAAGCCACAAGTTAAAGACGCCGACAGTTCAGAGTTAACGCAGACATGTTACGCGTAACGGGAAATCTAAGCACCTCGCTGTTTATAATTCTGGCGATTGCCAGCGTCGGCGTTAATGCTGCGCCTCCAATCGGTCGAGTGGTGAATGGCACAGATGCGCGTGTGGAGAATTATCCCTTTGTGGTGAGTTGAGGTGGAGCGACTGCATTGAGGTGGAATATTCAATTTATCGTTTCGCAGATTTCATTGCGTGGTTCAAGCGGTTCACATTCATGCGGCGGTTCCATCATCTCACAACAGTTTGTGATGACGGCAGCCCATTGTACGGATGGACGCAGCGCTTCCCAACTCTCCGTGCAGTATGGCGTGACCGATATCAGCGCCAAGGGACCCAATGTCGTTGCAGTCAAGCGAATTATTCAGCACGAGAACTACAATCCATTTAACAACTATGCCAATGACATTTCCCTGCTCCAGGTGGCAGAACCTTTTGAGTTCGATTACAAAACTGTTGCTCCTGTGCCGTTGCCAGCCCTGAACTTCGCCACACCTCAGCTGGAAAGTGGCGGTGAAGGTGAACTCATTGGTTGGGGCTTGAATGCGGTTGGTATTTGTCTAACTGAATCAGAGTAGCTAACTTTACTAAGCTTGTTCTTGTTAATATCTAGACGGGCGGTAAGATACAGACAACACTGCAGCAGGTTCCGCTAAAGATCTATTCCGACGAGGAGTGTACAGCACGTCATAGGGGAGCCACCGATCCGCGTTATCACATCTGCGGCGGCGTCGATGAGGGCGGCAAGGGGCAGTGCAGCGGAGATTCCGGCGGTCCCCTCTTGTTTGAGGGCCAGCAGGTCGGCATTGTCTCGTGGAGCATCAAGCCCTGCACTGTGGCGCCTTATCCTGGCGTTTATAGCAAAGTCGCCAACTATATAGACTGGATTCAAAAGAAACAAATAATATTGGCGTAGATCCGCAAATAAAATTAACTGTCTCGTTTGATGGCGCATTTTAAAATATCATTATCACCTTTGTGTTATCGCTATCGTTTAATCTTATAAATCACCATACAGTTGGTATAGCCCTGGAACAGTTTTGGATGCACTTATAAAATAATGCTTCTTATCACTGTGGACGGTACCTCCCTCGCTAGTGACGAAAGCAGACCACAAAAACATTAGCAGTTCTACCAGTTAAACGGTGAACTACTTATGTACATAAGTAGTTAAGCAAGCCCCTCGCGCATGATGATGATATGCAACAATACCTTTTATATTGTAGCTTAAATCGTAGAACTTTTCAAATGTCTCGCATTCATCTCTCAGAATATGTGTAGCTTTCTTATAATTCTTTCATTATTCTGCCGGCGTCGCAGCCGACACACGTATAGAGAGATAGAATACCTGTGTTCCATAATTAGCACGCTCGAAGGCTTGTTCTCTCACAATGCGTTTGTTCGTCTTTTTACTCTCTCACGAAGCATCTGATCGTCTAATCCTTTTTGATGTCAGTCGCTGATATGCGTGCAATGAGAGAGGCGATCGTACTCCGCTAAACTTTTATCATACACTGCAACTGATGCTTTGCTCTGTTTACGTCGCCAACTGCAAGGATGCGACAGATTGAAATTTAAATTTTTCAGTGTAAATCAGAAAAACGTTTCGTTCACTTCGTGTTTTGCTGCTGCGCACACAAGCGCAATATTTGATTGTGTGAGTTTGGACACCACCTCTACACTTAATTAAAGAGGTGATGGCGCTATAGAGGTGTCATCTCGACCAATTTTATGTGTCATTCCTTTGAAATGTTGAAGTGCTTGCAATTAATTAATTGCGATAAGACCTAAATGTCTTATCGTAGCCTTTAAATCGTAAATACTATTGCAAATCTGAGTGGGTTGCTGGATTGGACTTTTTAACAGTTACTGGCGACCTATCGCATCTCATAAATATAAGCGATACCGCAACGGACTTAAGGCTGTCTGCGAGGACTTGGCTATAAAAGCCACAAGTTAAAGACGCCGACAGTTCAGAGTTAACGCAGACATGTTACGCGTAACGGGAAATCTAAGCACCTCGCTGTTAATAATTCTGGCGATTGCCAGCGTCGGCGTTTATGCTGTACCTCCGATTGGCCGAGTGGTGAATGGCACAGATGCGCGTGTGGAGAATTATCCCTTTGTGGTGAGTTGAGGTGGAGAGACTGCAATGAGGTGGAATACTCAATGGGAGCATTCAGAAGTTTGTTTCATCAGTCGTTGGTGCCTAACTTGTGATTGATCAGTAATCAGTACCTGCTGAATCCCAACTTTTAATTTTACAGGTTTCGTTGCGTGGTGTAAGAGGTGACCATTCCTGTGGCGGTTCCATCATTTCAAATTCATTTGTGTTGACAGCAGCTCATTGTACTTACGGACTCGCCCCTTCCCTACTCACCGTGCAGTATGGCGTGACTGATATCAGCGCCAAGGGGCCCAATGTCGTCGGAGTCAAGCGAATTATTCTGCACGAGCTCTACAATCCATACAATCCATCATCTAACCATGCCAACGATATATCGTTGCTCCAGGTGGCAACGCCATTTGAGTTTGATTACAAAACTGTTGCTCCTGTGCAGTTGCCAGCCCTGAACTTTGCCACACCTCAGCTGGAAAGTGGCGGCGAAGGTGAACTCATTGGTTGGGGTTTGAATGCGGTTGGTATTTGAGAAGAAGTTAAAGTTAACTTGAGCTAATCCTGTTTTTAAATGTCTAGACGGACGGTAAAATACAAACAACACTGCAGCAGGTTTCGCTAAAGATCTATTCCGATGAGGAGTGCTCTTTACGTCATAAAGGAGCCGCCAATCCGCGTTATCACATTTGCGGCGGCGTCGATGAGGGCGGCAAGGGGCAATGCACCTGTGACTCCGGCGGTCCCCTCTTGTTTGACGGCCAGCAGGTTGGCATTGTCTTATGGAGCGTTAAACCTTGCGCTGCGGCGCCTTATCCTGGCGTTTTTTGCAAGGTGGCCAACTATATAGACTGGATAGAAAAGAAACGAGCACAATTTGCATAGATCCGCAAATAAAATGAATTCCTTTTTAATGCTTTAAATATTAATTGAACCTCAACAACGTCTTTGAGTTTATGCCATTGTCGTATTGTTATCGCCACTGTGAAATTTCTGTCGTCCGGTTTCCATAAATTCAGTCTTATAATTACAGATTTACAGTCACCAATAAGATTTACTTTTCAGCTGCTTAAAATGCGTTGAGAACACATTTATTATCATTCGTTTAACACATCTATTCCTTATCGCCCCTTTTGTCATATATTTTCTATCAGTTTTTATAATATAATCCGAAATTAATATTATACTAACTAATATTTACGTAAATTTCAACGTTATCTCTTCAAATGGTTACAAACTCATTGTGTTGACAATCTTGTCAAATCGGAAACATTACTATAAAATTCAACAAATATATATAGCCTCATTTTGACAGTATGCAAGGAGTATTAATATTGTGTAAATAAATTGAAAGAACTTTTTAGTTTCTTACTTCGATCTGGGTTGTTCAATTTGTAATTCCTAAGGCTCTCAAACTGTAAGCCAGTATCCTAACCTGCGGTGCGTGCATTACCTTCTTAGACATAGTTTTTATAGCGTAGTGTTGCGTTTGAAATGCAACACGCAACATGTTGGTAACACACCAGCATTAGCTAACAGTTTGATAACATGTCAACATGTTAGCGCAACATGCTCTATTTCATTGGCAACATTTGCAGACTGTTTGTCAACATTGTATCTATTTCCCCATGGTCTCCAAGCAATGAGGTGATAATGATAAGTCAACTAAGTGAATTAAATAAAGAGTTAACATTTGTTATGACTGATGTGTAAGCATAAGCTTAAGTGAAGAAATTTCTTCACTTAAAATCTAAAGAAAAATGTAATAATATGATTGATAAGTATGTGCACATAATTAAAATGTACAACATGCTAAGCATATTGCCAAATTGAGTGCACGTTAAGGGTCGACCTCTTCTGAGAGTGTTGCAAGTAACAATTTTGCTGCACTTTAATAAATCAAAGTGCGATCAACAGTTCTGACACACAATACTCAATCACAGATACTCAGACTTCGGCTGCCGAATATACGAATATACGAGTGAGTGCGAGCGAACACTCAAGTGTCCGTATCACACAGCAAGTAGCACGTAGCACGAAGCATGTGGCATGTGGCATGGCTCTGTTCGTGGACCATTTTGTTGCTGCAGTCGACGATTTCAGTTCAAACGCGACGCACGCTTCAAGCGCACGAAGCGGACAAATCTGTCAAAGAGAAAAAACATACAAATTATTTGTGTGGGTCCCCAAAGTGATGAGAAATATACAGTGATGTTTACATTGGTTAAGCAAACAGAGATTAATGAACTGTGATAAACTGTGCAGCATACTAAAATCATTTTTGCGCTCCAAGATCTGTGCTCTTGTGTTAATTATGCTCGTCTTTGATGTTGAGAGAGGGTGCTTGTCATGAGAGGGCGATGCCAACAACAATCAGCTTTTCACGGACATAACGATGGCGCCATCGTTTCGTTCATTTAATTAAAAAAAATTTGTTAATTGGCTGCAGCAGTCGCTGCAGTTGCAGTCGCTAGAACAGCGGGTGGGTTGCAGCAACGCTGCGTATACGTGATGTTTGTCTGAAATTAAACAGTGCGGCAGTTGAAAGCGTGGCCACTCTTGGACTGAGCAAGAGCAAAAAAAAGAACTTAATCACCTACCTCAGCTGCCACACTTGGACCGCCTGCCCCACCTGCCCCACCTGCCCCACTTTTTTTGCCAACAGCCGCATCAAATCAAAGCCCAAAAGTAGGCAACAAAAAAGCATACACAAAGTCTTACAAAGGCTTACAATTTCAGGCTGTTTTCAAAGTGTACTGCGTCAAATTGTGAAATTTCGTGGAAATTCTCAAAGCTCCACGCCACACACACACACCCATATGTGTTTGCACACCCATACATCGACATGCAAACAATTTAAGTAACAAAAAAACCAATTTAAGTTCACCTTTTTTTTTGTATTCTGGAAATTCTCTTTTTGAACACGGCTGATCTGGTCGTGAGTTGGTAAATTGCAGCATTACCCGTTAAATGTTTAACATTTTTAAAAATGTCATGACTTGTTTTACTGCTTAAACTCTAAACTAAAAACTCTCTTACTTAAATTTAAACATTTTACAACTCATAAACGAAATTTGATAATATGATTATGAAACTGCTTTAGAGATTTTAATTTAGCCATGCATTTATGTATTTCTATAATTTTGAACAAAATTTAAAAAGAATATTTCTATAAATTAAAAAAAAAAAGTGTGGGGTAGGCGTACGTGGAAATGGACCATAATAATTAAATTTTCTTGAAAAATATACTTGTACAGTTGGGAAAATATCGTAATGCTTTTAGTCATTCAAAAATATTTTTAAATTAATTTCAACAGTTTCAAGTTGGCTACATAATATTTAAATCGGTCTATTAAAGATCTTAAATATGAATAAAGGCATCATAGAGTCGTAATCTTAAAAAAAGTGTAAGCTTAAAAAAGAGTTTCAGAAATTAAATAAGAAAGGAAAAACGAGTTTTTTTTTAAATAAGTAAATTAAACTGTTGTATTTTATTTATTCACCGATTTCTACGGAATTCACTAGGCAATTTTCTATACCTATTAGAAAGTCCGAGATGGGATTACAAAATGCAAGCAAATATTTTTAAAGCATAACGAAAACACATTTAAATTAAATATTCGTTTTTAGAAGGCAATTTAATAACCCAAACAAGGAATTTTGAAATCAATAGTAAAAAGTTTGTGAGATAACCGCAGACCCAAACTAACGATCAAATCAAATACAACAAAGCAAACGACCCTCGACCTAAAATAAAAGCAAAAAAAAGCTAAAAGCAAAATAGAAACAAATCAGCGAAAAATAGAAAATAGCGGAATTGCAATTTTTGTGAGTGCGCGTGCTTTGAAACTGTGCAAACTGTGCATCTGGTGTCTGGTGTCTAGTGTCCGAGTCAAAGGTCAAAACTCATATATGAAAATGTCGCACGCTAACCTGAAAGCAATGCCAACAAAAGCCGTCGCTGCTGCCATCAATGTCACGTCAACCAGAAACAAAAAGTCCTCTAAGGTCAGTCGGGCAGCGCATTCAGCGCAATCTGGTGCATCTGGGCCTCTATTGACGTTGCTTCTACTGCTCGTCGCCATTTTGGTTTGCATCGGTAACTTTGGACTTGTCGAAGGCCTCAAGTGCCACATGTGTGGCCAATATAATGAGGGCGTCGGCTCCATCACGCCCTGCACGAATTATTCCAAGGAGATTGAGCATCTTTATCTCAAGGAATGCAACAAGAAGAGCGAGAAATTCGTGGCGGCGTGTGGTAAGTTGATTAATCTCTTTCTGATTACAGAAAACATTTAATATTTTCTCTTAGAGAAATGAAAACAAGAAATAAGCCAAAAAATAAAACTAATATGACTGTTAATTAAACGAATCTGTCAAATTTAATTAGTACAAAAAACTAGTGATGTAAACCCAAACAGCAAATCGAGTTAAATATAAAAAAAAAATAAAAATAAAAAGAAAGAAAATAAAACAAACTTTCATAACTTTGCCAAAACTGAACAGAATTTCAAGCGAAATATTCATGGTTTGGCCTCTAAATAATCTCTTAAAATTGTTTTTGCCAGAATGCGAATGCAAAGTGTGTTTTGTTGTGTTTTTTTTTTTTTAAATGCAAAAGTTTTAACATAAAGCTTTAGCTTGTAATCAACTTCTTAAGTCATAATTAGTATAATAAAACACTTTTAACTTAATTCTGTTTATTTTATTCAAATAAATACTTCCAAAATTAACTTTTAAGGTTGCTAGGTCAAAGGGTTATCTATAACTGAACAGATTTTCAATTTAATTCAAACTCCAGGGAGTTGTCGATGAAAATAGATTTAGTTTACTCGATTAATAGTAATACAAATTATCGAGTTAATGTAATCACATGTACATTACTAGTAAAAACAGAAGGGATGCAAGAATATTTAAGCATCTCTCCAGTTAAATAATTTTCAAATTCATTGCCCAAACAATTTAACTATGTTTGTATCTTAAAATTTAGTCGAAATTCAGCGGCTGTCAATAAATAAGTACATAATTTTCGGTAATGTTTACGTATGATTGATTGGTTGATTGACTCGACTGTTGCTACTAATTAAAAATGTGAATGATTATTTGTCTGCCCATCGTATAATTAAACATTTCATGTAATCAGAGATGAATTAAAAAAAAAAACAATGCAAAAGCCACGCCGCAAACAAATTGAATGGGCTCATTATTTGATTTATCACTGATTAACGTTAACATTGAGCCATTGAGTGTCCAACTGGAATTGGGCAACTGTATCTCCCATAATAATTTAATATAACTAGTATAACTATCTTAGGGAATGAATTAGTGATTATTAAAAATGAATTGAAGAATCGACAGCTCGATTTTCGTGGAAGCGATTGTCTAGTATTTTAATTCAACTATTTTATTGACAATTTACTAGAGTTTGTTTATCGAACTTCATTTAAAAAAATTAAGTTCAGCCATTTAAAATTTAGATAGATACAATTCATAAACTTCAAACTGTCATAACTTTGTCAAAGCTTTACCGATTTTTTTCCGAAATTTAAATATTATTTTTGCTTGACTACTAATTTAATTCATCAAAATTTCATTGCATCAAATGTTTATTTAAAAATTTTAATTATTTTCTAATATTTTAAATTTTTTCCATACCTATCCCTTGACACTTCAAAAACTTCCAACATTCATAGCTAAGTTAAAGCTCAACCGACTTCTTGGCGAAATGCCAAATTTTTATTGTTTGCCTACTAATTTTATTCTGCATCAGTTGGTTTTTTGTTTTGATTTTTTCCAACACTGTTCACTTTTATATACTTAACCATTGGTACTTTTTCAAACGCTTCACAGTGTTATATCTTTGTCAAGATTTAAATAATTTACTTGCGAAACGCCAATTTTATCTTTGTTTGCCCTCTTATTTTTATCAAAATTTTATTCATTTGGAAAATGTAATATTTTCTAACACTTTTTCTTTAACACTATTAAAGGGTTAATAATCTCCAAATGTACTTAAACCATATTTGTTGATGCTTGATACTAAAATACAATTACATTTAACACATAGTACATGAGTGAATGCTTACAAGGCATTTACTTATAATTTGGTGCTAATTAACATACGTATAATTCAAGACTACACATGTAATAGGCTTATTTGATAATAACAAATGTTGAATATATGTATGTACATACATATGTATCTTGGAAAGAACCTTCTTACCTCAATATGACTGCCAGGACAATATAGAAGCTGTCTACCAATTTCAATTAGTTCTGTGGTTCCATGCAGAAATACATTATGCCACGCACGATATACAGATGTGTGGGAGTATATGTTGTATGTGTGTGTGAGACTAAGTAAGTGCACAATTTGTGCATATATTTGGTTATTTGGCAGTTAAGCAGTTGCTGCAACAGGAACGTAAGCCCGACCATGCCACTTAAGAGACAGATGGTTGTCTGGGTTTTGGCCATCATTAAATATTTAACACCTACTTGCTTTCAGTTGTGTGCTAGTCTGTATGTGCTGACATCTGACATAAAATGTATGAAGTTACAGTTGCACGAGCATTAAGCCAAAATTAAACTTTTAGTTGGCTACTTTTTAGTTTTTTGAATCTGTAAAATTATTGTGAAAATGATTATTTATAAAGCTCACATTATACAATATTATTTTAACACAAACTTGTAATCATTAATTAGACACAAACTAACTATAACAAAGTAGATGAGTTCATCACTTGTTGTAATTTGCTTAAAAATAAAAGGTATTGCTCTTTTATTTCACTGTATCCTGAACATTTTAATATTCTGAGTATGTGATTGTCAATGTCATACATATTTTCATCAGACATTTACTTGAATCTATATATAATTAATAAGCTTTGTAATAAATGTAAAGGATAAATTTTTACATTTTATATTACACAAGCTATGCAGCAATTCAATTATTTTGTTTGTTTCTTAAGATGTCTACTTGATACAATTTATTTAAGACATCTTTCTAATGCTGAATTTCCATCTTATTCACTTTAAGCCCTCCCATTTGGCTAACGATATCATGGTGATAGTTGTCATTTATTTGGCTGTTTACTGTTTACTGCAAGGCACCCATTTAATTAGCCGCATAATTTAACCCAGCTGCACAGTGAATGTTGCCAGGCAATGTGCTTGTCTGCCCCAAAAAGTAGACAACATAAATAACGTTTTGTTTAAATATTAACAAACAGCATACGCACTGACGATTAGACACCAACAACACCAACATCATGAACAGCAGACGACGCTGTTATTCTCTTCATCTCGCTCCCTCTCATGTAGTCGTGTTGCAAAAGTTGAAGTGTTTCTTGGAAGCTGTTGTGGTCGTTGTTGTAGTTTCAACAGCTGGCTCCGAGACTGCCTTGAGGTTTGCGGGGTATCAATTGTGTAGCTGTAAAGTTGTTGGGATTGTTGTGCGGTACAGTTGTAACTGAAATGGCACTTCTCTTATCCGCTGGTACATGGGATCACTTATTTATTTTGTACAAATATTGTTATTGCACAGAAATATTTGTTTTTTCTTAGGGACTCAAACCGAAACCAATTTTAGTTCCGACTCGTCCCGAAATATAAATTTCGGTAAAAGGTTCTATTTCGGTTTTTTGCTTTCGGTTACGGTATCAGTACCGGAACAAAAATACGTTCTACAATTTTTTTAATGTTAAGAATATGTATGTATTTTTCCCAAAAAAAACTAATTTTAATTTTAAGTAAAATATCAATTTATAGCAAAGTTATATGTACATACAGTGTGCCACTAATGTCTTCATACAGCATACATTTGTCAAATTTTTAGAAAAAGTATATTTTTCAACTTTTTCCTCGATTTTATCAAAAAAACTATTTTGATGCAAAAAATTCTTGAGACAATTCTAAGAGTAACTGCAAAAAAATATTTTCAAAAATATTTTTGCTAGTATTTTTTATGACTTTTTGAAAATGGCTAAAAATTACTATCTTAACCCCTTTTTCCTCTTTTTCATACAAATAGTGGCTTTTTAGAAATTTTCAAAACAATTTTTAAAAAAAAGTTTAATAAATAATAATTTTTGAAAAAAATAAATAAAAAATGATCTCTTATAGTCTCTGAGATCTAGACCCTCACGCAGATGGACGGACAGACGGACATGGCTATATCGACTCGGCTGTTAATTCTGATCAAGAATATATGTACTTTATAGGGTCGGAGATGTTTCCTTCTCCCTGTTACATACATTGCAACGAATACAATATCCCCTTTTACTTATACTTATAAGCAACAAATTTACCATAAATTGTCCTTTTTATTTTATAAAATATTGTACAACATATTTTCTTAAAGTGGAATACCTGATTTTCATGCTGGTTTCTGGCATCTCTTGGGCATGACAAAACTATGGACTTTGTTATTATGTTACACATTTATTTTTAGGCATAACGAACGATGGAATTTGTGTTTGCAAACGTTGCATGCATAATTTACAATTTCAATAACGAGTTGCAAGTCCGTCCTACCTATACCTATACTCATTTATTGTGTTATATAGTACTCATGCACACACACGAACACAAACACCCTCACATAAAGCATCCCTGTGGGGTCACTGGATAAACAAAAGCCCATTGTCGGGCTCTGCTTCATGAAGGCTCAAGCACGTAAACAAATACAAAAACAAAAAAAAAAAATAAGAGAAAAAAAAATAGTGGAGCGATGGAAAACAACGACAAGATGTATGTGTGTGTATAACCCTTGACCTCTTGCAAACAACGAGTAGCGTGAGTGAAAAGCAGAGAGCGAGAGAAGAAACCCCAACGCTAGGCCAAGTAATTAATTTTTTTTTCATATTTTTTTCGTGTTTTTCCAATTTGGACAGAGCGTCTAAATTTACGCTTCATTGCCTAAAAACTATGAGCCAACAAAAAACTGGCTAATCAACGTCAACAACAACAAGAACTATGGCAATTAAAGCAATGCTGCCAAGGTTACGTTTTTCTTCAGTCTCCGTGTCCCTTCTGATCCTGCAATAAATTGCTGCCTGCTCTGTTGGCTACGTCCGGCAACCACAGCATCAACAACTACAATATTTTAACTGGATGAGACCTCTCTACGTGTTAAGCGAGCGAAAGTATTTTTACTCCACTCGGTGCTTAAGCCATTAAGCATCAAGCATAAAAGACAAATGGTGTAATAAAAGAACAGGTGAATCAAGTACCGTGAAGTTTCTTAAATGTACCTATTCATTATAGTCTTTAAAGGGGAATCGGTGCTCTAACTTGCTCAATTTTATGTAACTGAGTATAGAAGAAGCTTCTTACATTTTTATACCCGTGACTTAAAAAATAAGTAAAAGGGTATATTGTATTCGTTGCAATATATGTAACAGGCAGAAGAAAGCATATCCGGCCCTATAACGTGTATATATTCTTAATCAGCATCAACAGCCTAGATCACAGAGACTATAAGTGCTTGAGCAACCAAATTTGCTTTAAATTTTTGCCACGCTCCTTTGTGCCACCGCAAATTTGTTGCTTATAAATGTTAACTTCAGTTATAAGCTATCATTCTACTAAATCGTAACAAAATCGGACAAATAGCAAGGTGATAATGGCCGTTTTAAGTTTTTAAGCAGTGCGAATGCCTAAAAGTATGCAATAAAGAATATTTTGTATATATGTTTCGGGTATCATATAGTTGGGATCTCAACTATATGTAGCCTTTCCTGCTTGTTTCACGAGTAATATCAACAGAAAAGTCGATTTATTTATCACTGTCTGTTCACCTAGTTAAAATCAATTGCAAGAGCAAATTTCCTCTGTAAAACTAGAACTAGAGCGATAACAAAATCTATATTCTACTATTGAAAACTGACCCTGTTTATACAATATATGTACATATGTTTACAAACATTTTGGAAACATTTTAAGGTAAAATTACTTCTGCTTCTCATGAAATTATGCTGAAGGCCTCATTAAGTAGTAATAATGATGTGGTGATTAAGCACGAATTCATGACGTATTATATATTTATATTAATAATATTATTATGATGGGGAAAAGGTGGGAAATTCATGAAATTGTTTTATTAAATGTTTTGACCTACTAGGAAGCATAAACGAAGTAGACGAGACTTTCACTGCCGCTCGATTTCTATAGAAATGATTAAGATTCCCTCACATAAAAAGCCAATAGATCTTAAAATATTCTTACATTTATTGTTTCTTGTGCAAATCATAAAATTTAAAGCTGATTAATAGAAAAGTTCAATCACTGGATTCGATCAAAAATTGTTGCTCGAATCTGAAGTTTTTCTCATAGAATTGAAGTGTCATTTGTGGTATATGTGCGTATGCTTCCTCTGACGAAACGGTTTCTGGTTGATCCAAGTCCATGAATTTGATTAGAAATGATATTTGTCCATTAATATTTGCGGTACTTAATATTTTTTCAGCTTCATGTCCATTATCAAACGCATTGTTCATAACAGTTTCTGCATCGATCTTCAATTTCTTTGCTTTAGATTTATACATATCATTCTCCTCCAGTTCGGCCTTACGTTTATTATTCTTCAATTGGCGTTGCGACTCGAACTCATCTATTAAGGATGGACACTCCAGATGCTTTCTAGGCTCCCAAGTATTCTCCTCCTCCGAAAATTCTTGCCACTTGACCAAATATTCAATTTCGCCGTTGCATATACGGCGATGAATTACCTTTTCAACTAAAAATTCCTTAGCTTCATCGATGTCCTCTTCTAAAGGAGGTAATAAATATATTTTTTCGAAATTCATATTTAATTTAAAAGAATTTTTATAAAATGTTTCATTGAACTTTTCTCGCTGACGTTTAAATCAAAGTGACTTTTCGGCTTAAATTGATTTAATTTTCATGTTCAAGGATGACAGCGCACTTTCGATTTTTTTTACAACATTGATAAAAGATATTGCAGCAATAACATAACAATAACATAGTCTGTAAGTTTACTGAGCAATAACTGTTAGCACTCTCTCAACAGCCTAGCACATAAAGAGACATAAATTGAATATTGAGGGAGATAGATCATTCTGGATCAAATAAAACCTTTTTTTCCAATCAGGCATATCTCAGTAAATAGATGTTAATTTTTATATGTAAAGTCTACAACATTTTTTTATTTTCTGATATAGAGGATTTTTCATAGAAATCCACTCTCTAGGCCTTTATTAAGCCTTTTGGTTTTTACAAAATACAAAATATATTATAATAACCAGTACATCATCAAAATAGCTTAAGAGATTTAAACCTAAGCTTTATAGTTATGTGTATAATGAATAAACAGAAAGATAGAACCGAAATACATACATATATATTTATTCATTACATAACAATTAGCGTGTTTCCCCTTTACTCTCTACAACTTTAAAGCATGCTTGCACAGCTTTATTCGTTTTTATTTAATTCCCAAAATTGTGAGCGGTTGGCTAACACACACACGCACACACTCGCATTTAGTCACCCGGCCAATTATGTTCCTTGCAGTTTGGCAACTTTTTTTGAGCAACAACAGCAAACAAAGTCAGAAACGCTGTTGTGCAGAGTGCTCGACTACATGATATCCTGCTCCAACTCAGCAGTTGAAACAGCTAAAGAGTCTGTATACGTTATTGCCATACAGTTGTTATACCCACTTTAAATCGAGTGCTGGGTATAATTGTAGTTAGCAGTTGGAATGCTTTAATGGGCAAAAGTTCTTTCTCGCATATAAATGATTTTGATAACGCGCCCAGACATCTTGGGACTTCATTACTTCAAATTCAAATGATGTTCACAAAACAAAACTGCAAATTTAAAATGCGGGCTTAAGCTGAAAGTTATAACACAAGAAATAGGTCAAACTGTGGCTGATAATGGTTTCTATTGGCTCTATACATGGCAAACAACCACAATCATTCCATTTTATTCACATACTTATATAATTGCAAAGTGAGAAAATTCTAATGGATGTTTGGATTTGTTATGCAAATTAAAACTTTTTCTCTGCCAACATTTTCCATTTTAATTGCCCTTTTTAAATGACGAATTCTGACTGAATGTACTGACAAGCTGTTGTTGATAAAGGTTGCCTCGGGCAGACGGAGACAGAGACAGAGACAGTGGCAACTTGTGCGATTAAGTTATGGCATGTCAAAGCCACTTTGTCAGCCCATTGAGCAGGGCCATCTCCCAAATCTCATCAGCCGAAATGCACAAAAAATGAGCATAATTTATAGCCTGAAATTTATATACATATATGTATTAGAGGTCTGCATGAATGGCAAAAAAACCGTGTTCGAATTAACAATGCTAAAAATGTGCTGAGTGAAATTGAATGCGAAGCTAAACATGTTTGAGTGAGTAAATGCGCTCGCGTAAGACTCGGCCTCACAATGTTCAAACGAAAAACAAGGAATTGAATGAGTTGGATTGCGTGAGAATAAGAGTTTAGGTTTTGAGTGCATTCGAATGCCATACCGACCTTTAAATTGTTGTTGTCTTGTCGTGCATAAGGAAAAAGACGAAAAAAACAACAACAAAAACACAAAATAAACAAGAAAATGCGCGTGCAAAAACAAAAAGTCTCGTCCGTCTTTTTTCCCCGTCCTTTTCTGCTGGCCGCTTGCTTCCCCGAAACGAAATGAGTGCACAGAACAATATGAGTAACTCGCGTGTCTTAGGCTTTGCCAAAATGCTCATTCCGTTTTACGCTTTATTTATTCTCACTCATTTTACTGAGTGCCGTATGGTATGAAATAACACGCACTCATTTTGATACTTATGCGCTTCATTGCGTGCCTCGCACTCACTCAACTCAATTCAATTCGAATCCATTCAAATTGACTTATGCTGTGAGTGAAGCCATGCAGACCTCTAATATGTATATGATATATGTAGAAATTCGGATACGCAAACGCATACAGGCATACAATTGTCAGGGCACCAATAAAATTGTACACTGTGCGTATACGCAACAAACTTTTGCAATACCCTGCAAAGACTTAATGAAAAATGATACTCCGCCCAGCATCGAAAACAGAAGAGCAGAAGCTAAGCGTGTTTCCAAGTGTCCCAACTGTGGCAGCTGTGGCCAACTAATAAGTTGTGGGCGTGGCACAATATGTGAATGTGCGTGGCACAAAAACTTGGAATATTATTTTGTTGTTGTGTGTGTGTGTGTGTGTCTGTAGCTAAGCCTTAGTCAAAACGGAAATGCGACATACCTTTGCGACGGACACCCGTAGCGCCATCTTGGCTCAGACAAAACTTTTTCACACTTTTTTGTTTCGAAGTAAACAACTAATTTTATTAGATCTATTTTTCTTAGGGGCTTTCTAAGCATTTGTTATGAAATTTGTAAGGCATTTAAGACGATTCCACGTTGATGAGATGTTTGCCTGCCTTGTTTGCTTCTATTCAAGATAATTTCAGTTAGATGGCTAAGACATTTTGATAAAACTATTATAGTTTTTGAAATAATTATAATTTATTTCTTATCATTAAATGCATAGGAACTTTATTATTAAATTATTATGTTGAAGTTTTGCAGAAATTTAAGTCATTCAAGAAAAAGAAAAGAAAAATGCTTCACTTAAAGAGCAACTAAAATTGATTAAAGCTAAGAAAATTAAAGTTATATTGAGTATATTTAATTACGAGTATAATACAAGTGTTTTTGAACCAAAGTGAATTTAAATCACTTTATCTTCTTACTTCTACGGCTCTGCTGATTTGACTGAAGTCTAAATAAGTAAAACTGTTCAAATATACATAGCTACTACAAATGTTAACCTGTCTAAGTTGTTTTTTTTTTTAGTTGTTTAAGTATGTTTTTCTGTGTTGTCATTGTATTATCGTACTTGACCAGAAATCCTGATTTATCAGCTATTGATGATACTGCTAAGGCTATTAAATGACGACCAGCCTTTGTAGTCCATTTTTTGGCATTGCTAGAATTATTATCTTTCTGATTTAAAATTTCAAAACATCATTTATCAATGTACAACAAAGTCCAAATAGTATACACAAAGTGTCGGAGAGCAATCAATCATTCAGCCCCAAAAAATGCGTAAATTAAACTAAATTTGAGCGCGCGTCTCGCACACTTAAATAATCGTTTATATTAAGACAATTTCATCCCCTAAACACAACACAAATGTTTACAAAGGGTAAAGAGTACTTTGCTAATGTATTAATGAAATGAAATACATTTATTTGATCATTTTTTAATAACGCATACTATGGAATCTAGAGGCGCATCATTTTGAAGGCAAATTCATTTAATCTATTCCATTAACTCTGTTTAACGAGTTAAAAATTAAATAAGCGCTTTAGGGTTTCTTTTGTTAGGGTATTTTATAACCGGGAGTACAGAATAGATGACCTTCAACATTTCCACATTCGTTGTTTTCATATGAGAACATTCAATTTAAAATTCTTAATTAAATATGAGGTACCAACCAGGGGCATTTTATTATTCCATTTGTATGCATTTCATATTTATTGAAAGTGACCAAATTCATTTTTTACTACTTTATGCTCTTTCTCTATTAATTGAGATTTATTTAAAGCAGTATAGACTAAGGCTTAAATCGATATAGAACTATACGAATTTAATCCTATCTTAACAAACTGTACAGTCGATTTTATATATATTTTCTGCGATTTCCTTCAAAACATTTTCAAAAGTCAATTATTTTCCAAAATTTTATATTCAAGTATTGTAAGTTAAATTTTTGTTCGATTGAAATTGGTAACCGTAGCTGAAACCGTAACCAAAAAAAACTTTCATATTATACCGATACCGAAAAAGCGCATTTATTCCAACAGCATTAACCGTTTAGAAACCGATATGTTCATAGTGGTTAATTTCGGTTTAAATAATTTTTATTGTGAACCAAAATCAGACCGGTATTTCGAAACTGAAACATACAAAAACCGGTAAATGAGAGCATACCGGAACCGTAACCGAAACAGACTCATTTCGGTTTGATACCATGATTTTAAAAAAGCAGTGTGCACGGTAGAAAGGACATAATTCAAAACGAATTTCTGAAAAGAATGTTCAACATGCATTACTCGCAATTCAATTAAAACTTTCAATCATTATGGTCCATGTGATGATAATAGTATTTGGTACTTTCGTGAGAGTTGTACTATATAAAGTTTATCTTGTTTCAGCATTGATATGATTCATTGTTTTTAATTTCATTCGACAACCGAGTGCTGCGCTGTTCAGTTGCTTTCACTTAGTTTCAGGCATTCCTTTATTGCTTCATCTGAGGCTTTTTGGCTTTGCCGAGCCACGGAATCGTGTAACTGAGCGCATCTAAATTGATTAATGCGGCCGAAACAACACCAAACGGCACACAGACTTTTTACTCTCCTTTTCTCTTTCTCTCTCTATCCATCTATGAAGGCGACAGTGCATAAAACGCGAAATGCGAAACAACTTGCATGCTTGTTTTTTTCTGTGTCAGAAACTAAAAAAAATGCACAAGAGCAAACTGTTTTAACGCTCACTGCCTCACTGCCTTTTCACACAGATACTCAAAAGCACACACAGATACACCCTCACACAGACACATTCCCTTTTATATAGAGGCATGCAAGTTATTTTTGTAGGACTCTCAGGCATTTGGAAAGCCAGTTCTGGCTGGCAGACAAACACTTTAAGCCCTCAGAACAAGATCTATGACAAGTTATTGCCATATTGCTTACCAAGTTGTTGTCAATTCCAGACAATCCTCAGATCCGTAGATGGTGATGGGCTATTTAGTGGGTGTCGATAGCACTTTTACCACATACTTACAACTGACATTTTGGCATATTTTCGTTACGTTTTTCCATCCTTTAAGGTAAAAGTTGAAAACGGATGGATTGCCCGACATGTCCAACATTTTGTACATTTTGTTGTTGTTGGATTTTAGCCAGAAATTCGCCTTTGAGTTGTTCTGATTTGTGCTGTATGCGTTCGTTTCTAGGTATTTGTCTGTCTGTCTGTCTCTCACTTCGTTTCCTTTAAGTGGCCAACAGGGTTTGACACACACACACTCACACACACACACACACACACACATGCTAACCTAGTTGCATGGAGCAATCAAAGACATGTTGACGTTCAATTTAGCTGCTGTTGATTTGTGTCGTCGTCGTTGGATTTTTGTCCGAGGTCGCAGCCGCCTTTCGCCTTTCGCTTTTTGCTGTTCTGTTGTTGAATCTCGCCTGTCAGTTACGCAACCATTTTCTTTCGTTTGCCCAGTGTTTTTCCAGGGGGTCAGGCCATTTTATCGAGGCAAGAAAAGCCAAAAATGTTTACACGTGATTTATGGCGCGAAATTTTCGTTTACGTTGTGGCTCCTTTATGGCGATGGCGATGGCGTCGTCTGCAGCTGCTCTGCACTCTGGCAACGTCTTATTAGTTGACAGTCTTCACAGTTTCCACTCAAATGGGAGAGTTTTCCACCTGGATTTATAGAGCTACAAAATTGCAGCTTAAAACATTTGAAAATATTACATATTACATGACTCGCGGTAATCTTTGAGCTAATACTTAGAAATCTCTGATCCCTGAACCAAATGGCGAAATAAATACTTAATCCAATTTTATGTTGTTGAACATTTGAAACTTTTACATTACTTTCAGTATTCGTTAAGGTAATACTTGGAAGTCTCAGTGACCCTTAAACCAAATTCTTTAAAATTATATTTTATTTTTTTTGCATTTTCTTTTTTTGTTTTATAACTATGTAAATTCTTGATCTTTTTTTTATGTTAACAGTTCTTCCTTTAGCGTTCTGGAAAGTAAGCTAAAGTTTGCTGTTGGCAACTAAACTTACCCTCATAAAACCATGGATTTCCTTGATTCCTGAATTTTGTAGGAACTTTTTTAAAATCAGAAAAATCAGTTGCTCTTATGGGTTGAACTGTGCCTTGATGAGTCAGTCAGTGAGCCAACACAAACAACACCTACGTTAATTCAAATTTAAAACCGCATTAAGGGTAACACTCAAAACTCTAAGTGGGTAAATGTTGTTTTTAAATTTGAGCGACTGGAGCCGGAAATTCCTCATTTCTGCACAGATGTAAGTAAGTAAATATAAACACAGATAACAAACTTTATTTCCTTTTGCAAACAAATAAATGTGTGTCGTAGACATAATAGAAAATCAGTAGACGCCACTAGAAGCTTGAAATGATAGCAAACAAATAAAAATTCTTATGAATTTATATATTTTTTAGGCTAACGCCTAAACACATAATACCCATTAGACTATTTTCAATGGGCAAAGGGACTAAAAAGAAAAGTAATTCAAATATTTGGAATATATGATATAATAAAATACAAGTTGGTGTCAGAGACAGAAATAGACATATTCTCATACTCATATGTGTATGTATGTGTGCACACATACACATGTACATTTGTACAAGTGTATAAAGATGCCGTTAGCACACTTCGAATGATTTACGCCCTCGTAACAGATACAAAAACGCTTATCTGCAGATATCTGTAATGGCGACTGTAAAGTCCAATAGGCATGAGTATGCGTTTATGTGTATGTGTTTGTGTTTAGAAAAACACATTTAGTACACCCTTTCTGTACCCTATTTAATGTATTTTAAAATACAGTCGAACTTCCCTAACTCGAACTTCCCTAACTCGAATTTTCTCTAACTCGAACAAAATCGAGTGGCAATAGCGTTTACTGAGCAAATTTCATACAATTCTGCTTCCCTAACTCGAACTTCCCTAACTCGAATTTCTCCCTAACTCGAACAAAAATAGTGGCCCGCACTTCTGTAAGTCGAATTTTTCGGGAAAATCCCCAATAAAGTTTGAATTTTTTTTCGTTTCTATTTAGTGCTTTTGTACCGGCTCGTTTTGATACGTAATATTTATATACACTGGCGAACATATTTATACGTATTGGCACAGCAAACATTTTGAGATTTGGGGGCTTAATTGTTCCCTTATCGTTAACATATTGGTATTAATGGAAAGGTCATTTAAATTCCGTTTGAATAAAATAAAACTTTCCTTAACCCATTAATTACCCTTCGAATATTTCGAACTTATGTAAAAGTCAATTTTCGAAACTTTTTTCCTCGATTTTTTTCAAAAAATATTTGAATACAAAAAAATTCTTCAAACAATTTAAGGAGTGACTGCAAAAAAAACTTTTCATAAATATTTTTGCTAGTATTTTTTATAATTTTTTATCCTTCTGTATCCTTCTGGATACAGCAAAAGAACGATAAAACCAAGTTTTGAGAACATCCACAGGTCTTGAACAAACTGGAATTTTTTTTTGTTGAAAATAACAAGAAAAGTTTACAATTTGAAATGTATTTATGATTGAATGCATTTGTAGTTTCTTTTAAAAAATTTAAAAAAAAATTCTCTAACTCGAAGTCTCCCTAACTCGAACTTTTTTCTCGGATAATGGTGATTCGAATTAGGGAAGTTCGACTGTACTACCATCATTGCAAATACGAAAATATCATATCTTATTAAAAAGACCTCAAAATTTGTGGTTTCCAATTTTGTGACGAAAAATATTAAATTTAACATTTAAATTATTAATTATAATTATTATTACTCTCTCTAAAATTGTTAATATGTGCGATTAAAAATCTTATTACCTATGTACTTTAGACAACTCTAAAGGTATACCTTAGAGCCCTTCAAAATACCTCTCCTACATATCTGTAGCTTCTATCGTTTGGATACTGTGAGGGCGTCAATTTTAGCGATTTCTCGCCAAGCTAGCTTTTTTTTTTTAAAAGTTGTAGAGCAAAAGTTTCTAGATTTACGAACGGCAACAAGTCCACATTCACAAATTTTAGGTATTTCAACGCTTTGATACATTTAAATTTTGTCTCTCCCACTTACGTACACCTATCTCATCTTATCTCACGAGCCAGGTGAATTTTCGAAAGTCTTAGTATGCATATATTAGTATAAACTATACCTTTCGATTGGTACATAGTTCGATCTGATGGGAAAGTCATATCAAATTTTCCATTGCTAGTCGCCTCTCGCACCCTTTGTGATGCTTACGTCACTAGCGCGGATTAGTGATTAATTTTACCATATTTATTGAATCACTATATCATATGGCTGCTTTAGAAACGATCTGTTAAAAATTAAGGCTCTTGAGATATCTTAAAGAATCTCGCAACTTATTTATTAAAAATTGTATACTATACTACTATACCATAAAGCTAAAATATTTCTATGAAAGTTCAGTATTTCAGTTGTACAATCAGTGAAAAGTTGAAATTATAGATTAAAGTGTGCTGAATAATAATTAGATCTTTATTCGATACAAATTATAAAACTTGAGGAATATGGCAAGCAAAAGAAGTAATCATGTTTTATTTTGGACCACGCTATTTACATTGATAGTCTGCATAATATTGATCGCAATGTTCTCTGGCTACTCCCATGCACCTGGTAAACTCAAGATAATACTGATAACACTGGTATTTGTGATCTTCTTTCACTATCTGATCGGAGATCCCATCAAGTTTGTATTACAAGCCATTGATGCCTCTTGTTGGCTTTCGCAAAGTCGAAAGATTTCCATAGATGAAGACACGATCCATCACAATCGTCTGGATTATCTGAAATTGCGACTTCAGGGGTTGCGGGGAATTCACTATATTACCGAACGCCATCGGGATGAGCAGCTGAATGTCAAGTACAGATATATTGTGAATGATTTTTGGTTATATGGAAAATACTTTTGTTTTTTGGTGTCCATGGTATTGATAACGCGCGATGAGCATAAGTTTTATACTACAAACCATATCAAGCAGCTCTTTTTTAAGAACGACACTATCTATTTTGGTTTATCAGAGATCCATCAAATAACCGACGTCTATAAGTTCATTGAATCATCACTGATAAACGCATTCAGCCCAGAACTAGGGAATTGGGTGCATGGCGAGCAAACGGTTTTATTGGGAGTTGTCCGTCTACGTCAATTGCGTCTTACGGATCAGCATTACGGATTAAGTGAGCCTAAGTTCACGCATGAAAAATATATGCCCGAATGGAGATTGCCATACGAGGAGTTGCCCTACAACAACATTTATTGGCGCATCTTTGAGCCCTGGATACCGATAAAAACGGACACTTTTAAAAATCTGCTGACGAACTTTAAGCATTATGGCTACTACCGGAATTACCCTGAGTTAGAAGGATACAAAGCATTGCTCGCCCGTAGTCGACAGAATAGTCTGACGATTCTGAAATATCTACAAGATTACAAGTGGCTTAATTACAATACTTCGGCTATATTTATGGACTTCGCATTGTACAATGTGGATTCAAACACCTTGAATTTATGCACCTTGCTGGTGGAGCAGACTCCGTTTGGTAGCACAATTCCATATGCGGACGTAGAGTCCATTAGACTATTTGAAAATCTTAACTGTATGTCCACTTTCACCTTGATTATTCTGTTATTGTATACCATTTGCTTGATTCAGTTTTTGAAGGCGCTTTTGGTGAAGTTGTGGTTCAATCCCCGTGAGCTACGTGATTCATGGAACCAAGTGGATGCTGGAATTTTCCTACTCAATATGATCTTATTGACCCTAATTATAGTTCGCGAATCGATGGTATCGTCGATTCTCGACGAGATCCAAGAGGCCAGCAAAATGCAGTTCATTGAATTGAGATATGTGAGTCGATTGCACATGGCCATAAATATTGTGCTGGGTTTACTTAACGCCATCGCCACGTTGCGACTATGGAAAGTATTGCAGTTCTCAGCAGCCTTTCAACTGTTTAGCCACACTCTGATCCTCGCCTGGAGAGCTTTGGCCAGCATGGTCATCATCATCTGTATCATTATTATGAGCTTTGCACTTGCCGCTTCCGTCATTAACGGCAATAACAATTCCAACTTTTATAGACTCAGCAGGAGCATAGTCTCCTGCATGTGTATTGCTCTCGGATTTAGTAAAGGATTCTCTCCAGAAGACACTCTAGATATTATTTTATATGTCTTCTTGGTATTCGTAATTTCTGTGATATTGATAAATGTTTTCGTATCGTTAATCAACGATTACTTTACCACTGCGAAGAACCAACGGATTTCCCGTGACTTACATCACATCACTATTTTCGAGTTTCTACGTATTGAGTATTCGTTATATTTCGAGTTTCTGCAAAAGTTTCGTTTCTTTCGGAAACACTATAAAAGTCACAATCGTACTGTTTCTGAAAACATCAAGCGGGATATGCATTATCTAGAGAAATATAGACGACGTAAAGAAAGTGAAAAGACATTTATTCTGAAGCAAAATGTAAGGACATTTGATTTGGAACTGGAAAATGAAGACTTCAGATTTCACCAGGAACGTATTCACATAATTGGGGAAATAGTGAATACTCAAGTCGATATACTCACACGTTTAGTGTATTCAGATAAAGATGGGTATTTAATATAAGAACGTCGTTACAACATTTCTTGTTTCATATTTGAAAAAAATGTGTTTAAAGTTTGTAAACTATGTTTTATTAAAGATTTGAATAGTTAAACAAATTTATTTAAAATTAAATCCAATATGGTTGTTGCAAAATAACTTCCAAAAGCTACGATTAGAAATTCATATATATCAATCGTCGTTAAATTGTTTTCATAGTCATTATAGTCAATGTATGTGGTACTTTGATAGTAGCAAAAGACGAGTGTTACTGTGAGGATCGTCTTGCAAGTCCAAATGCAGATGCGTTCGTAAATATTATTAGACTCATTACTGTACCGTCTGGGTCCCAAAATGGGTTGAAACATGAACCAATTAATAAAATAAAGCTCGATGTACTGTCCAAACTTATTTTTGAACTGTCTGTTGACTTGGATCTGTTTCGAGTCATTGGAATAGCTAGAGACTCGAATTTTCTGGCCACGCTCTATCCAGGTGTGTATGGGAAATGTATGGGTCAGTTTGCGACGCAGATCATTCACTTGTATGGAACGACAGTACCAGGAAGGGTATCTACCGGAATTATCATGACTGATAGTTAATCTACAAGGTAGTTGCACTCTTTCATCACTTAGACACACTGTGCACGAGGTATTCACGCTTAATTGAGGATCCATTGGGTTCTGGTAGATGACAACCTTGTAGCGTCCAAGATCGGACTTGAACTCCAGCTTAATGTTGGCTGTACTCCCGGCTAATAACATTCCACCTGTCTGCAGTTGAACAATAATGTTTTCCGATTCCAAAGGTATTTCTTCCCGATTTGATTTAATGACTCTTATAAGATTCATCTTCTTACTATGCAAACGCAACTTGGCAAAGAACAGTAGACTCAGAGTTCCCAAAATAAGTAGTATATTGAATGTTATAAAACTCACATTAAGTGAGAAGATGTTGACATATTCGTGACTCTTTTGAATGAGAAATGGATTGATGGGATACTCCTTGGCGGCAAACACTGACACATGATTGATGGTGCAGTTCGAGTAAAGTGGCTTTTGTTTCAAATTCTGGGAGTGACAGTACTTTCTAATCCACATTGGATTATTATCACGATTCCCCCATATACCACACTCCTGTGCGGTCAATCGAAATGTGTATGTGACGCTAGAAGAATCGAAGGAATCCTCCTTATATATGCCTATATATGCAATACCCTCTTTAGAACAGCGATTCTTCAGAAGAATGGATCGACGTTGAGCTGCGGGAATTAAGCAACTGGCACCTTGAAGATTTTTTAGCCTCGGTTTCGCATTCATTGTGATCAACACCCTCAGATTTTTCGTCGTGTTTAAGAAATCGACCAGAAGATTAACATGATCGTCGAGCTTAACCTTATAGATAACCATACTATGATAGAGTACATCCGTCTTGTGAAGAGGATCAATTCTGAGGGTATCATTCCGTCGCAGACTCAACTTGTAAATATTTTCAGAGTCTCTCAGCTGAGCAGCTGATCTGCCATTGCTACCAAAGATATTGACGGCCAAAAGAACTGTAGTTGGTGGCCAAGATTCTGGTGCCCACCAGAATATATTCCTCTTCAAACACCAGGTGTGTAGCATAAGTTCATTGGATTTAAGTTGTTGCCGCAAATTGTCAACTGAGGATAGAGGTACTTCAAAAGTGCAAAACGCATCTTTGGAATTATACTGAATCGGTTCATATTTCTCGTACATTTTGGCATTATAGCTGACTAGCTCAGTGCCATAATCATAGGACTCCTCCGGCTGAATATGGCGTGTTAATTCCTGGCCAATCATCTGGAAGATTTTAAGGATTAATTCCATAAATTTGGAGTACCGGTTAATCCGTTGCGTAACAGTAATATTGAATGGCGACCAATCGACGTATATTTCATCAGAATCCCTGTGAATCAGTTCCTTTTCCAGATTCTCATTGCTGTCCACACAATATTTAACAATATCCGTTAGTAGCCTTACCAAATTGAAACATATTTCATCAGTCATATCCAAAATTTCGTTATCCCCTCTGATGAAATCAAAGTTTAAAACTACTCTCTCCAAAAGGTGTGAAATGACATAGGCATCGTAGCTTTTGAGTGGCGCTACATTAATCATAGATTTATGGACAATCTCCAGGGTATTTACAAGCTCTAATAGAGTAAAGGTCTTATCATATTTCATGGGTTGAATGTATTGTAACATAACATCCGTATCTGACTTGGCTGCCATCATTTGTAGCATACAGAAGGCCTGTTGTCTTCGACCCTCTTCAAGAGTTCTAAATGAGTTATTTTGAAGGTCCTCCACATCAGATTCTGGCATCGGTTCAACTGTAAAGTGGATATCCTTGAATGCACATGGAAATTGAAATCCGCAGATGCGAACAGTCAATGAATCCTGGCCATTAAGATACAAAAATGTTTCTCCAGAATTGTTGTTCTCTTCATAGATTTTCCCCAGTCTAAAGGTGTACAATACAGGCTCGTTAAGAAACGTTTTGACTTTTTCACAACGCACATGGAATTTAGTGATGCATTCCATGCCCGATTTTGGTTCAATTACGCAATCACCGATAATTGGTGCCTGTGACCTTTGAAGTTTGAGCTCCGTGTAACCCATCGCTGTTCTCTCCTTCACACTGAGTCTTACGACAATCTCTCCGGCGAATTCCTTGGCAACGTTGGTGACCAGTCGAGGTTTGTCTTGTTTCATATCAACTCCATTCAATGTCCACGTATAGTTAATGGGCAACCTGCATCTGGAGCAAATAGCTCGCAAGTGCAATACAGTGTCGACGTCGTAGAGATTGGATTGACAGTTCCTAATGCATTCTATGTCCAAGTTCATTGGAATTCTATCCGTCACCACACGAATCATCTGAATGGCAGAACTGCTCCGGTTGGAAACTAATCTGCTGGAGACCTTTAAAGTGATGCGATTTGTTATTCCCTTATTTAGAACTTTGGCTGGGATATTCAACTTTGCATCTGCAATTACGTCAAATGAACTGAGAGCAATAAGGAATCAAGGGTTTTAAGTAGTTACGGTTGCTCTGAAAGGCAAGATACTCCTCATTTCTACCATCCTCTGAGCTTAAAAGCCAAGTGTAGATCAGCTGCTGGGGGACTCCAGGTCTTCTTGCGGGATCACGACTCTTCGAGCCATCAAGTATTAACCATTTGTCCTGATTAACCTCTCTTAAATGACCTCCTGCTATATTGGCTATCACATTACGTGCCGTTACTTTAAGATAGCACTGTCACAGTATTTCGTTTAGTCAAATGTATTTATTATTCCCATATCAAGTCCTAATTGCGACAATAACGTAAGAAGGGAAATTCTTTGAAACTTGAAGAGTAGTTAATTATTTTTATAAAGTTTTCTAATTTATATTTATATTTTAAGTGACATAATTCATAGGATTTTACGTTTTTGTTGGCGCTAGGACTCGATATGCTTACCCGCGTGTATATCCAAGCTGTGTTTGTCTCCTTGAATGCCATTCGCACTGAGAGTAATATATTTGGATGGAGATAAAGCAATTCTTCGTACCACAGGCTATAGTGTGGTATCTTAAACAGCAGTTCCTTCCCAAAGCCTGTGGCAAACAATGAAACTGAAAAGGGAAATTTTGGAAGCTAGTCAGTTATGTAAATTGGATGTGGCATAAATATCATACTAGTTTCCTCAAAATTAAAGATGGTCCACTGCGTGCGTAAAGTATTTTCCGATGGGTAACAACGTTTTTCCACAATTGCCTGTATTTTGGTAAAGTGTTCGACATCCACTTCCCTTGGTTTCTTGGGATTCATGCATTGTTGGAATACAATTTGAGGGATACACATTTTAGATCTTGGTTGAACTACATGCACCGTCAGTGATAGGGTCTGTTTGGAATTATTTCTTTTGTGATAAGACTCAATGTCTACAGTTAACTGATTGGCACCCAGTGTGAAATAGGTTGCTTCAAACAAAAAGTAGCAGGCTTTGTTATATGGCATTCTCATATGTCTTCTGATGCCCAGCTCGTCCAAAGTCGCCGTTAGATTCTTCGTGTGATTGCAGCTGGCTGTTGTATTAACATGGCCAATTAAATAAGTTTGAGTTGATACTGTTATATCTAACTCTAAGACATTTAGTTCTTCAAAGCTCAAAACAATGTACTGCTTGGTTCCATAGACCGCACGCACATTAAAACTACAGATTGGATTAAGGGGTGTCTTCAGTTCCATCTTTGGTTCCTGGTTATTACAGATCATTTGACCGATATAAGGCACACAGCTCTCCCTGTTTGAGCATGGATTCTTCTCTGTTTGACACAGATCCCTGACTTTCTCACAGTACTGACCATTAAAAGCTTCTCCATAACATTTGCAATTGGGCTTGTTGTCTATCAGGCTACATTCTCCGGCAAGGTTACAGTACTGTGGAGAGCAATCATTTGCCAAACTGGACATTACAAATAAACTACACAGCCAGAGAATGCGAAATTCCAATATATTCAAACACATTCTGGATTTTTTAATTTTTAATTTTTAAGTCCCCGCTTGCTTTAAAAAAGCTCAAACTATTTAACTTAAATAAAAAAACATTTAATATATGTATGACTTTAATTGCTTTTATTATACCAACAAAAATTGATTACGATCGGTAATTAATTTTAATGTGGGCATATAACTGTGTCTATCACTCTTTTAGCCTCATAAATTTATTAAATTACTTTCTTTAAAAATAATAAAACACAGACAAAGTCTTTATTTAAAGTTTGCTTGCAGTTGCCATTGTGTCTGTGAATAAAGTGAGATGAACCTCGAATCAAATGTAATGAAAATCTGCATATTTTTGATTGTTGGTGGCAGATAGATAAGTGCAGGCAAACGCTTTTCAGCCAGCAGCTGAATCAGTTTATTGCATTACGTCTACTACGTCATGGCCCAAAGGCAGTTCGTCTTTTGCCATTTTTGGCAATCATTTTACCAGTCTACTATAGGCCAAGACAGATGAAAGGAGATGGAGCTGGCAATGCTATTTTATTCAAAAGTTCATTGATGTTGCAAGTTGACTGTGTCAGTGGGTGGTTACAACAAATTGCACTTGAAAAATGTTCTCGGTGTATGAGCCAAGAAACTTGACGTATACTCGTCTTCTTCTTCTGCTTCTGCTTGAAAGCTTGCCTATATGAAATTGCATCACTATCAACGCACACACACACATAGAAAATCAAATTTCAGACATTCTTTCAGGTTGCATTTGCTGCATTGATGGAATTGCATTTGATAACATGCGAGCGAGAGCAACTAGAGGAGACACACACGTGTTCATACGTACACACATACACACATATACACATATACACATGCATACATACATATTCACAAGCCAAGTTTACGTGCGCACTGAATTTAGGAATCGAAGCGTAAACTCAAGGATTTGTGGGTTTGTGCTCCTTCAAAGGCCAAAAAACATTCGAAAACATATTCAATCTTTTGAGATTTAGTTATTTAAACTAAGCTAAATTTAAGCAATTCCTAGAATGCTGACTCTGAGTGTGTTTCATAGGAAGATATCTGTTTTCATTACTGTGAACTTTAATCAGTTTCTTGGACAGCTTTTGTGCTTAGAAATGAATCTTAATCGTAAGGAAAACATCTTTAAAATGCATTTTGATTTGAGCAAAAATTGCAGGCCTTCCACTCTCGTAATATAAATCAATGGATAATTTGGATATTTTGATAACTGGGGCTTTTTTATTTCATTTCTCTATTAAGTAGATGTTTTTGCTAGCCGTTTTTGACCGGACATAAATTTATTAATATATTTTTTTATTTTATTTCCATATTTCATATTTTTAATGTATTGAATTCAATGTTAGTATAATCAATGTTAGGATGCTCAGTAAAGTCTTTATTAATGTTATTTAACGTTAAAAGGGTTTTGCCAGAAATCATAACTTCAAAAGAATAAATCGCTGTAGACTTAACATATCTGTATTTTGGCTTCTGGGGCCTAGAGGACTAAGTTCCCGACGCTAGCAATTTTCAGAATTTATTTTTCTTTCTTCTCAATGTACATTCAGGTTCTTTGGTTGCACGCCTTAGTATAATATGTACACTTACTCGCATATCTCTGCGTACACCCTTATTTTTGCTTTAACAGCTATGTTAGTGAAGTTATCACAGTAAAAAAAATATATTTGGAAAGGTCGTTCAAATTCCGTTTAAATGATGCGAAAATTTCCTTAACCCATTAAGTACCCTTCGAAGAATTCGAATTTAAGTAAAAGTCACTTTTCAAAACTTTTTTCCTCGATTTTTTCCAAAAAATATTTGAATGCAAAAAAATTCTTGGAACAATTTTAAGAGTGATTGCAAAAAAAATTTTTCAAAAATATTTTTGTTAGTATTTTTTAAAATTGTTTGAAAATCCTAAAAATGACCATTTTAACCCATTTTTCCTCATTTTCATGCAAAAAGGGCCTTTTTTGCAGTTTTCAAACAATTTTAAAAAATACTAACAAAAATATTTTTGAAAAATTGTTCCAAGAATTTTTTTGCATTCAAATATTTTTTGGAAAAAATCGAGGAAAAAAGTTTTGAAAAGTGACTTTTACTTAAATTCGAATTCTTCGAAGGGTACTTAATGGGTTAAGTAAATTTTCGCATCATTTAAACGGAATTTGAACGACCTTTCCAAATATATTTTTTTTACTGTGATAACTTCACTAACATAGCTGTTAAAGCAAAAATAAGGGTGTACGCAGAGATATGCGAGTGAGTGTATGTAATTGTTACATTTATCAAGACCCATGAATCGACTAACCATTCCACCCATCGTTGGCGTGTTGCCTATGTGTAGTTTGGAATGTATGTAGGTATGTATGTTGAGTAGTCTGCCAGCTGCTGATACCATAAAGCTGAAGAGCAGATGGTTGAAACGCACACAAAGTTGTTAAGTGCCACCCGTTAGCCCGTTAGCACAACAGACCACTGCAGATTACTTGGGGTCTTGGGGTCTTGGGTCTACGATGCGGTACAATGCGGTGCTGGTGGTGGTGGCCACTTGCATGCCTTGGTTTTTCGCATTGCATGGCATTGTCCCTTTCAGCACCTACGTGTCTCGGCGTAATCGATTAAGCGGGTTAAGTGCTGCATAAGCTCCTAGAGAGCATCCCCAGCTGGCACAAGTATTGTACACGTGTCACGTGTTTGTATAATCCTAGCCCACGGCACTCAGGTTGTTAATGTCTTACTGTTCTTCTGTGTTGCACAAGTAATTAAATAAAATTGAATAATGCACAGGCATTACACCTCGACGACCATTATTTGGTTTGTTTGTGTGTTTTATTTTCAGCATTATTGCCTTCAGAAAAATATCACGTTCTTGTGCTTAAGCAGTTTGCAGCTTAAATTTAACTAAAAGTCAAAAACTTAATTCACTTAATCAATGTCAATAGCAATAAATATTTAATTGCAATAATAAAGAATAATTGCTTTCAATTTAAGACAAATTTATTAATCTTACCCATACTTTCAATGTGCAATATGCATGGCAAATTATGTGTAAAATTAATTACGAAAGCCACAATTGCAAATTAAATATTTGCCTTTAATGAATGTGTATATGTGCTGATAAATATGTACAAAAAGTTTAAGCCTTCATTTTATATACAGGTATGCATCGGGAATTTGTGTATATGTTAAATATCATGTGCATGTGATTTCACCTTTGCTAGGGTCATTATAATTACACCACCAAATTGGTAACTCATTAAAAGGGGCGTTCAAAGTATGAGTTGAGTCAATGGCATTTGAGAATCCGTATTTAAATATTATTACGCTAAACTTTCAATGTATTTGTATTTTATTTTCATTTTGTCAGTGAACAAATATAATATCATAACTTGACTCAAAATTTATTTCAATAATAAACACCTAAATAATAAATAATAATAAATAGACTGTTATGAGAACCTTATAAATGCCTCATATTTTAATTGACATTGTGTAAGCGTGTAAGTTTACTGGGAATATCCCAGTCGAGCAGTCACCACTTGAATATTTTAATAAATGACTTAAGTTTAATTTAAATTCCTCAATTAATATTTTTCTTAATCTCTTTTAATATCTTTCGTTTTCAGAAATATGTAAGCGAATTGTCGACTGTGCGGGATTGTGCAACTGAGTGCATTGAGAAAGGTAGGCTATTTTTATGTGCTTACTTGTAATTTAGTAGTATTGATAAGCAATAACTAATAAGGTATTAATGTCACAATATCTTATCTATCTTATGTGTATTCCTTTGCTTATAGAAATATGGGAAACCCAAACCTATTGCTGCACAGAAGATGGCTGCAATTCTGGTGGACATCTAAAGTACTCTCTCGTATTGTTGACTTTTCCGTTCTTCAACATAATCCGGTCAATGCTGCTTAACTATTTGAAAGTGAGACGTTAAGTCATTTCAAAAATTACTAAACACTTCTACCTAAAAACAGCTTTTTATAATTTTAAGCCTTTCACTTGGGTTTGGCTATATATAAGAAATCCGATGAATCGTGATTATTGTTTCCAAAGAGAAATTCTGTAAATGGGACCTAACGAAGCAAAAAAAACAGTATTAACCATAAATGATTACTTTGACATTTAATTAGTTTTCAAAAAATTGTAGTAATACTTAAGCGCATAGTACCTTGTGTGCTTGTAATAATTTTAACAGTCTTCCCAAATGCAAGTTTGTAACGATATAGGCACAATTTATAAACATTTTAATAAAAAGCTGCATAGAGCAAAAAAAATATAAGTATATTGCAACACATTGTAATGATGTTAAAATTCTGCTCGATTGATTTGAATTGATAGCCGAACTTCCAGATAAGCTGAATTACCCAATATATAATTGGAATTACTTCGGAAATTGTGAGAAATTAACATTTATTAAATAGTATACTATATATAAAAATTTAACGAATATTCATAGTAATTGTTTGCTATAATATAAAAATATAAACAAATTTAGTTTATAGATATGTAAGAATGGATAAGTACATTGCGTTGGATTATGTCTGCTGATTGAAGTAAATAAAGTATTATATATAGTGACGATTCAAAGAAAAATTCTTAATACAAATTACAATAAATTGTACTTTTTCGTTCACAAAAATAAATGTAGTGATAATTTAAAGTAGAGTTTGTCACAAACTTAACATGAAGGTAGTATATTAGGTATTCAAATTTACAACTAATTAGTATCCTAATATCCTAATAGTATCCAATATGGATGTTTATTCCAAATATGTATAAACTCAATTTGGGTCTGATGTATTACTGACGAACTCTGCGTTAAACTATTTAAGATATTTTTTAATTCAATTTCGTTTTATTTAAAGTATTACTTAAAATATCAAAGTCACAGTGAGTATATTTGGGGTCTGTGATTTTGATTTTTGAATAGTAATATTTATTAGTATTATTTATTAATATTATATATCATTAATAAATGCCCTGTATTGAGTTCGAAATGGGTCTACTTAATTTGATTAAACATGTGAAAAAATCGTATCCGATTAATAAAGCATAAGATTTTAAATATAAAAATCCCAGTGTAAATGCTTGTTAGTGTAATGCACACTTGATTACAGGGTATCGTCTAGTCGGACACTTTCGTCTAGAGTATTCTTACTTCTTACTTAAGCTTTTAATAGAGCTAAACTTATCTCACTATAAAAATGAATATTATTATGTATGTAATTTTAGGGCAACGGAAAATGAAATGATCAATAAATATATTAAGAAAATTTAACCAATTTTCACCTAACCGTACACGAAATTCTAAATTATTATTAAATTAAAGAAGCTAAAAACCTTAGTTGTATTGACAAACAAATCAATTGATTAAGAAACAATTTGGAATACGCTATGTAATAGTTAACATCCTAAAAAATGATAAAAACAAATAACATTTATTATATTGAAAATTTAGTAGAGTGAATTTTTAGCCAACCAAATGTAAAAACGATGCAATACTTTACAAATAGCGCACTTACTCGAACACATTGCCATTTTAATTTATTTAACATAAATTAACTTCCAAAATATTTGAATATATAAATAATACACATACGTACGTACAATGTATAACCATTTTAATTAATAAAATAATTAGTTTTAAGGCTTACGAAACACAAAAAACAAAAAGAAAAAAACAAAGAAAATACATGTAACAAATGTTAAATGTTAGTTCCTTTAAACCGCAAACTCAAATATAATATAGAAAATAAAAATTAAATTCAATTTGGTTTTTTTTTTATACCTTTGCAGTTCTGTCAGTTGAATTCAGCACTTTAATCACGTTTCTATTATTGCGATTGCATTTATTTTAGATTCATTTGCATGAGATTATGTCAAACAAAAACTATTCTATTCGCATTATATAAATACCAAAATACAAGTATGTATTATTTATTTTGCATACAATTTATGCTCCACGTCATATTCTTTTAGCTTGTTTAGTAGGTAATAAATATCGAAAATACAGACTAAGTATATTACAAAAATAAATGAGATAATTAAAATTAATAAAAATTGTGTCTTTTTTTTTAGACATTTATTGATATTTTCGCAACAATTTTTAACAGTGAGCTTATTGTTTTCTAATTTATAAGGCGGTTGATATCATCTTATAATATCAGAACTTTCACTATTTTTAAATCTACAGATGATTAAAGAATGTCTTTATCATCTGAACGGATTATACTAGGTAAGATCTGTTAAGTCTTTTTGTGGTGATGTTAATGTCTGGGAAATTAACTAAACATTTATTTACTTTTATTATTTCAACAACCTCTGCAACATTTACAATTATGTAAGGAGTGCAAAGAGTTTCGGCTCCTTAGACTAATGGAATTTGTTGAAGCATTAGAAATTCCCAACAACATTAGAGAATTAAAACTAATCGAAGATTTTTGAACACGAAATAGCACTTATTTATTAGCCAAGTTATTGAAAAAATGCGTATCCTTTTATTCGATTGCCAGAATTAATTTACTAATACATACGAGTATTGACTACAATTTACGATCTACTGGAGTCCATCAATCAGGATCGAATTAGCAGACCTCTGCCACAAGCGTGTTCTTTTATATCAATCAAAGTCACCGAAATGCAGTGAGAATTGCCAAGGGATGCCGATTAAATTGGCGAACCAGGCTCAAATATACGAAGTAAACTAAATGCAAGCCAAAAAAAAAAAACATGGCTGAATGGAAAAAGGAAATTTAAGGGTGAGGAAAATGTACTACTCTTTGTATGAATATAATGAAGAACAAATAGATGGTTTCTTGTTGTATGCATAATTATAGTTCTTTTCTTATGAGCCCGCGAATTCGGAAAATTGCTATCGTTGGAAACTTAGTCATGTAGGCCACAGGAGCCCACAATTATAGTTTAATAACATTCATTTAAAACTTAAAAGCTAAATTATAAGATATATATAAATCCTATTATATTCACTGAGGAAAGCTAAATCATTGGACTTTTCTGGTTTTCGTTGGATCGTTATAAAAGCATATTTAGTAAAATATTGGATATATTGATATTATAACATAAATCTTGTAAATAATGAACTTTAAGCACTTCATTTGTTGACGTCTGTAGCCATTGTAGTCGTTGATACCCGGGTTACTCTAATGGGTCTAGGATACAACAAACAAACAGAAACAGAACGCATTGAAAAATGCGCGCAAGCCACAAAAACGACACACAATTTGCATTAGGCAAACGCCAACTGGTTTGGCTGTTATATAGGATTTCTCTGTTAGTCCTGGGGTCCGATAAAACATGCGAATTTGCAGATTCAACAGTTTTTACACTTGCCCCTGGACCACGACATTGTGTTCCGCATGTCGTTTTGTTGCAGTTGCGGTTGCAGGATGATCACGACTACCAGAGATTCTGCAACTCCAATTGACTAAATAATATAAATATATAATCTGGATTTAATATTTTGAAGAAAAAAAAATAAACTTTAATTTATATATATATTTTTTTAAATCTTAAAATTATTAAATGTTTTTATGATGATTGCTAAGCCGTGGTCTTATGCTCGATTCCAGGAAAGTTTTTATAAAGTCCAAAATTGTTCACTGAACTGACGAGCTGACCGTTCCATTCAGTCTAATGCCTCGTTTGTGTGAAAAATTATTTGTTTGCGGTGTTTCAATGCATTTGGGTATGTGCTTGTGTCGATTGACTTGCGAATTCTCTGGGGGATTGCACCGTTTTGCAATTGAAATTCAGCATTTGACCTACTGAATTAAATTCAATGACAGACAAAGTTTTCTAGTGGCCTTAAACGGCTTTTGCTTATATCCTAGTTTGACTCAAGCTTTTTGTAACTATTCATTTATTGAATTCCCCTGAATGCCAAACCGACTTAATGAACAGAAACAGAGATAGTTTCAGCATAAAAACGAGGCTAGAATGAGCTATGCAGTGCAATGCAATCTGAACTTGCATTTGTGAGTCTAATCCAATCTAACGAGCTAAGAACGGCGAAATGCTTTAAGAGAGAAGATCTGAGTGAGCAACTTGTCCAAAATGCTGATTTGGTAACAAACTGAATTCTGAATTTGTGAATTGAATAAGAATCTTTAAGAAGTGGTTGTGGCTGAAGGAAGTTCTACTTAAAGAACAATCCCATTCGAGCCTTACATTTATAGAAATTAATATTTCTTAATATTTAAAAAAAAGCGGGATGAGCTTTAGTAAAGTATCCGACTATATGATACCCATTACTTATTTAAATATACATAAAATAATTTTTATTGCATAATTTTAGGCAGTTACATGGACTTAGCTATGTATATCGATTTGGCTGTTGATGCTGATCAAGAATATATATACTTTTTAGGGTCGGAACGAATACAACATACTCGTTTACTTATTGTTTATGTAACGGGTATAATAATTAACATTAGTTCTGTATTATATTTGAAGCTATAGTCACTTATTTGCCAAATTTGCATCAAGAAGTCAAATTTGAACGATACATAGCAACATAAAGCCGACAAAGTAGATAGTTCTGTATTCAAACGTCGACCTCATAGACTTTAAAAGAGTACAGGGCTACATTTTAAAGCTTTTTTTAACAAACACCTTTGTGGAAAGATAAAATTCATGAGGATAATCAACTCTAGGATTTACACAACTGCGGTCTGACGTAACCTACATACATATGTGACCTCTTCCAGGGGTTTAAAATTTACATAACGCCTAGAGACTTTAATATTTTAGGCCAAACTTTAACATGATAGTCACGTCCTTTCTGTAGTATTATATAAATTACTACAGAGTCGACCATGTAACTATCTGCAATTTGGATAAAAATATTCGCAGCTGTCAAAATGGCAGACAGTTAATATCCTGCATATCTGATGTGAGTTCAGAGAAGAGAAGAGCAGAGAATTTATGTAGCATTACTATGCGAATTTAAAATGAATGTTTTGTAGTTTCATTTCGCTTTATTTACGAGTTACTGTTGCCTGATTACACTTACTTCCAAGAGCAGTTATGGTGTGCGTGACAGTTTTTGGCCACGAGCAAAGCCATTTTCAAAATCCAACTGACATGGGGTTGTTGTTGTTGTTTGTGTGTTGTGTTATTGTTGTGTGTTGTGTGTTGGGCTGGGTGTTGTATATGAAGGCCACCGCGGTACTTCTCTTGCCTGTTGTTGTTGCCGCCTGTCGGCGACTGTTTGCAGTGTGTGACCACAAAAGCAGTGGCAGCTGCTGCTGCTGCTTTCGCGGCTGAAATTGTGGCCATTGCCTTTAACTGGATTTGGTGGATCCTGGTGTGGTATGATTCTGGCCAGTTGCCGCCGGTTTCGGGCTGCTTTTCAGTGATAAACGTCAACTGGTCGCCGACTCGCAACACTTACTAACTGTTTGCTGCAACGCGACGCTTCGCATAATGACTGCGTTTTAATTTTAAAATGTTGATACTAAGTTATTTACGGTTGAATTCATTGAACAAATCAACAATTATTTTTCGAACAACTGTTGTCACTTACAACTAAGAGAAACCTTGGCCACTATGAGTTAACGAGTAGACGACAGCGAGATACCCTGTTGACAAGATCTTTAGATACCATTATTTATTTCTACTACAATTAGCTTACCATGTATCGGAAATTGTGTTTTGCGGCTCGCAAATGAAATAACCGAAATTCTGATGATGACATGATGTAATGTAAAATATGTAAAATATTACATATATAATTTAAGGAATTTAAAACATAAAAATAAAAAATATAACACTTCATAAAGAGTTAATATCTTAGACTACAATAGGTTTCATAAAATTGCTAATATCTCAGTTGAACCTAAAAATAAAATATCGATTTTTAACTAGTGTATACTAGTAAATACTTATTTTAAGCATGTAATCAACTTACCCTATTGGCATTTAATGGATTAGTTTCGCTCTTGTTATCCATGTTCAATGGTAAGTGCAAATATGTATTATCAAAGTTGACGTCGACAATTTGACTCAGTCTAAAAATCGACCGCCAAGTTTTGGACTTTTTTCTTCTTTGATAGATATTATCTAAAATGTAAATGTAATAAAATTTTAAACTTGCTTAAGCTTTATAAATTTAAATTCAATACATTCTAATAAATACTAATACGCTTTTCCCTACCTTTTTGAACGATATGTCAGCCAACAATGAAACCAGAGACACCATATAAGAATTTGAGCTAAAAACACCCGGAAATTGACTATAATCAATTTTTAGATTAATCTATATTTTAAATATAGTGTACATACTGTTTTTAAATGGAGTATCCCGGAAAAATTATATTACATTTTTCATTCATTTTAATTAAATCCATTTACTTACCCTATTAATAAAATTATGTTAGCTTAAATTTAAAAATAATTTTTTTAGTATTTTTAGCATATGAATAACAAAAGTTAAAAGAACCAGTTATACTGAAATTAAAAATTAACTTTAATTGTTGTTTCAAAATATTTAGTTCAGGTCAACAAATCACTATTTGTGATCGATGATTTCTTCAGATATATGTTGATATAATAATTATGCCCAAGCTTTTTTGCGATCCACAATGCGCCTTAATTTTTACTGCTGTTACTGTTTTATTGGTAATTTCATTGCATTTTTATGTTTTTAATAATCTCACCAAGTGACAAAGATTACCATTCAGCAACAGAAATTTTGGCAACTCGCCAAATTGCAATGCAGGCAAACCGGAACAATGAACACTACAGCAACAACAAGTATGTATGCAAGTTGAGAATATGCGATGCACAGATACCCCATACATCCATTCATGTGAATTAAAAACGAAACAAGAACTCTGCTCTGAAAAATGTCAGCATATAAATACATGTGGAATCGAAAACGAAAACTGGATGCTGTAATTTCTGCTTCTCCTATAATGGAGTTAAAAGCTCATAGTTTTTTGACCACATTCACGAATACAGGGTATAGAAATCGCAGCTGCAGTGGCTTTGCAGCAACTAACGCAATGCTTTAATGAAAGGAAACCGAATTCTCTTTGACAAATAATAAGTGGACGTGATAATGGCACACTCCACAGCTTCCACATTTTGAGGGCAAAAGGAACTGGCGAAAGTGAAAGAGAAAGTGAATGGGGCAATGCAAGTGAAAACTTGCAAAAGGAATAAATCAAATTATTCGTCTGCATTGGAAACATCCAACATCCAACTGTGGTTCCACCCACTTCTCTGCCTCTGCCCTTGGCCACGGCCACGCCTACATTAATAATGGCCAAAAAACATAAGCAAAAAAGCCACACACTTAGAAGTGTCTTGTGTCTTGTGTGGCATGTCAGTTCCTTTGAGTGTCTGCCGCTCTGAATTCTGAAGGTTTCCTTCCGCTCTTTAGTAGTATTCCCAGCAATGAACTAAGTCCGAAAATATGTCAAACTGGAAAGAGCAACAATTCATCATCATAGCAGAAAGAGAACTCAGACAACTGGTCAGTTGGTCTCCTCGTCCGTCCGTCTGCTCGACAGTCGCTCATTGGCTCATCAGGCGTTGAAAGCCATCGCCTGAGGCTGTCAAATGCAAATGTTGGGATGCTGCTCAGATTAGCATAGAACATGCCAAGGACACCAAGAACCAGCACATGTTTAGTTCAGCAGTCAGGTAGGAGTATATACACTCAGAGAAAAAGAACATTCCCTCTCATGAGTTATTATGAGTTAGCTTAATTTTGTACATCATTTTAAAAAACTTAAAAAATATCTTTAATTATATTTATGTTTAGGCTTTGTTACAACTTTTTAAATTCCCTATTTATAACCAGAAAAAAATATTATTACAGTACTGTTTTTCTGCGAGTGTATAGTTTCTGTTCATATATGTATATTTGAGTGTATTCAGAACATATGTATAATGTACGCATCTGTCAAGTCCTTTAGATTTCAATCTGAGCATTTCAGCATGATAGCAGTTCCACTTTAAACTTACACAGATGATAAATTAAATTTAAATTGAGGATAACAATTTGATTTAATAGCAAGTGTTGAATTTAAAATTGAAGTAATTTATATCACCAATCTGAATCTTTGGCTGACCTTTTGACCTATGGATCATTATTGTCAGAGGGATGACAAGCAATTCTATCGATTACTTCAATGTACAATTCCCTTCAATTTTATTTGTATGTTGATATTGGCTTTAATTTCAGCTCGTCGTTTAAATTTGCATAATTTATATTTGGTTGAATTTTAAGGCCTCTTGAAAACTTTTGCAGCTAAATTCGTATTTAAATGCACTTGGAATGTGTGTATGGTAAAATGTGTCATGTTTCACATGGAAAATAATTTTTCATTTTGGAATACTCTTTGATGGGCACATTCGGTCCGTGGTCTGTTCAGCAGGACGGTTCAGGACGGGCTTATGTTTCGGGGTCGCATTTGACACAGTTTAGCACTGAGCTAGGGCCACACTGAGGCCACACAACACTGCGGTTGGCCAACTCAACACAAATACACAAATACACTTCTACATATACATATATGTACATTAGGGTGTCCCTTATTTGGTCAAAGTCAATATTTTTAAACGCATACGGGCTAGTTCTGTTCATTAGGTCCTAAAGCACTCAGAAATAAGTTTTTACCTCAATCGGAGTATGATAACCCGTGCCGACTTGGATCGGAAAATTTTAAAATTATATGGGACAAAAAAAAAAAATTTTTTTATTTTTTTAATTTTTTATTTTTTTATTTTGTTCATTCGGTCCTAAAGAACTCAAAACCAAGTTTTCACCTTAATCGGAGTACGATAACCCATTCAAATTTGCATCGAAACATGAAAAAACAGTGTTTTAACACTGATTATGCATTTTTCGATGATTTTTCATGTTTCGATGCAAATTTGAATGGGTTATCGTACTCCGATTAAGGTGAAAACTTGGTTTTGAGTTCTTTAGGACCGAATGAACAAAATAAAAAAATAAAAAATTAAAAAAATAAAAAAAATTTTTTTTTCCCTTATATAATTTTAAAATTTTCCGATCCAAGTCGGCACGGGTTATCATAGTCCGATTGAGGTAAAAATTTATTTCTGAGTGCTTTAGGACCTAATGAACAGAACTAGCCCGTATGCGTTTAAAAATATTGACTTTGACCAAATAAGGGACACCCTAATGTACATATCTGGCACATTCAGTAAAGTGCTGACTTTTCACTAGGAATACGATACTGTTATTTATAGCTGAAGCGATACATTTTGGTCCACATTCTACATGTTTGTGCTTTTTTTGCTTTTTGATTACTCTCGAGAGCGACTAAAGAGCAGAGTTAAATGTGTTTTATTTTCTTCGAGTGACTTTAGACACCCTGTCTAAAAGTTTAAATATAGTTGTGTCAATGGAAAGTGCATCTATAACTCATATATAATAAGTTATAACTATGGTTAGCATCAAATACTGAGTTGGATATATTTATATTCAGACAACTCACCAATCAGCGAATTCGAATTTATTTTTTACATTAAAGCTAAAAAACTTATAAATTTATCATCTTTAATTATAAATTAATTATTTATTAATAATTTAAATAAATTTTATAACAAAAGGATACTAAAATTAAAAATATGAAAGACACTCTTTTGCCTATATTTATCAAAGTAGGTTAAAAGATTTTGTAGTAAAGTGAGTTTAAATGTCTAAAAGTTATGCTGACGCAAAAAGTCAAAAGTTACTTGACTTACTTGAGTGTTTGCAAAACATATAAAATCAATAGTAATTCATTATAGCTATTAGTCAACAAAAAGAAAACACAACAAACGGCAAAAGAAATGGCAACTGATTATTTCAGTCATTCAGAAACCTAAGGATTACTGACAAGGCAAAAAATTGACAAACTTAAGACAAACTTTAAGAATTTCTACTAACCGATTAATGATATAATTTCAAAACGAGTGTATTGTGTAAATTTCTTTATACACTTACTTACATAAATAACATACAAACTCTTATAGCAATGTCTTTAATGCCATACAAAAAAAGAAATTGAATTCTGAAATAATTTAAGAAAATCCTCCAAAAACACTCAGGCTTTGGGGTTGGGAATTCAGACTTGGCGCCACACTAAACGCTAAATTTATGTCTGCTGACCCCTCAATTAGATTATTCAAGTTATTTTGCCTTTGTCTGGCATTCAATGAATGCCCGTTGAACATTCCTTTTGCCAATGCAGTGAATGTATCTCATCTAATTTTTTTGTTCTGTTCATTTTTATATTTATACTAAGGCATAAATCAAGTATAATAAAGTGCTGCATTTTGAAGAATTATAAAGCACTTTTAAGGCAACGTTAAGATGGATGTGAAGGAACAAGCCAACAGGCATAACATCTATAGATTTAACAAGAAACTAAACATAATCAGAGTACACATTTATGAACTCAGCATTGGGAAATGCCTTTATCGAATTCCTGACAATACAATGAAGAAAAATGTGTAATTTAATATATTGATTTAGTTTGCATTGTGTGAGGAAATAAAGTAAAAGAAAAGCGAAGAAAAGGTGTGTGATTTATTTGTGTTTTCCTTTGTGAGTCAACGTTATGTAAACGTTTCAAATAGATAAACTTGCAGTAAAGCCAACTATCTTACTATCAATATCTGAACCTTGCATTATGAGTTGGACTGGCCTAAAGTTCATGTGATGGACTGAAATGGATGCATTGGGAAAAGAATGAGAAAAGGCCTATTTGGAAGGACATTATTATGTGCTGCGAGGTGTAAAATTCAATTCTCGACCAGGCATTGTTGGGAGCTGTCCTTTCAGTTCAGCACGCTCCACATTCAACGTTCACTTTCACTTGTCCCTTTTCATTATTATGGCCAAACGCTGTGACTTTTGGCTTAAGTCCGTGACTGGCACATTGCGGGCAACTCGGATTGAACCTAGTGCAAATTAAATGCCAGCAAATGCCAGTCGGACATAAAGCAAACCCAAGTAATTGAATTCCACGGACGGCGAGAGCTTAAAAATTCATTAGAAATCTGCCAGACAAATGCAACCCAAAACATAACGAAATAAAAGTTGGAAAACGATCAACCAGGACGAAAACGACCCGAATGCAAATCAAATCAATGCCTGTCGTTCAGCTTGGCAATAAATTTCGAATGAAACCAGTCAATAACATAAATTATAAAATTAGTTTCCCATTGGATTTATTTCTCTCTTTTTTATGCTGCCAGCCAAGACCAGCAAATAAATCCCAAATTTGGGAGTAACCCAAGAAATCAGCTACTTTTCTTTCTCCTTTACTCTTCTTTAACTTTTCTTTTGACATACTGTTGTAAGTGTGTTTGTGTGTGTGCTTGTGTGTGTGTGTTTGAGTGTTTGTGTATGTCTGTGGGTGAAAATTGAAAGCAAATTGTGCTGCTTTCAACGTGGCCAATAAATTCGGTTGACTATCTTGAGTGAATTATCGCTTTGCAGCTTCACTCAGCAGCGGTCAGTTGTGGTAAATCTGATCAATGTGGTTATACCCTTGCCAAGGGCACATTATGACTATGACATGAGCTGAAAAAACAAGGTACTTAAAGTACAATCTTATAGACCTAAGCCTTATTTTTTAAATTTTTTGTATTTATTATTCTTGGTCACTTAATCGCAACTTTGCTTGCAGCAATTAATGATGTTTGTTTTTATAATTTTGTTTAATATTTTTATGAAGTTTTTAATACAGTCGAACTTCCCTAACTCGAACTTCCCTAACTCGAATTTTCTCTAACTCGAACAAAATCGAGTGGCAATAGCGTTTACTTAGCAAATTTCATACAAATCGCCTTCCCTAACTCGAACTTCCATAAGTCGAATTTCTCCGTAACTCGAACAAAAATATTGGCCCGTGCTTCTGTAAGTCGAATTTTTCGGGAAAATCTCCAATAAAGTTTGAATTATTTTTTCGTTTCTGTTTTATGCTTTTGTTACCGACTCGTTTGGATATGTAATATTGATGTACATTAACATATGGAGATGCAATATGATAGAATATTGCATACACAATTATTTAGGCTTGAGAAATTGCTATAGGAAAGATGTTCGAAATGTACTTCTTTGTCAGCACATCAGTGTACTAAAATGTCTAAAAATGTTTAAGGAAATATTCAAACTTATTAGTAGTTAAGGAATTTGAAAGTAGACCAAATAATTAAAGTTGCTGAAAAATGTGGTATGTCAGCAAAAACATTTTTCATTATATTTAAAAATTAAATATTAATTATGATGACATTTTAATCGGGAACTTCTTCTGGATACAGCAAAAGAACGAAGAATCCAATTTTTGAGAGTATCGACAGGTCTTGATCAAACTGGAATCCTTTTTTGTTGAAAATTACAAGAAAAATTTGCAATTTGGAATGTATTTATGATTGAATGCATTTGTAGTTTCTTTTAAAATACTAAAAAAAAAAAATTCCCTAACTCGAAGTCTCCCTAACTCGAATTTTTTTCCTGGATAATGGTGATTCGAGTTAGGGAAGTTCGACTGTATATCAAAAAAATCTGGGATATTTAGCCCGAATTCAATCCGAAACGTTGTCAGAAGTGGGGTAATCTCGGATGAAATACTTGATCTTTTCAATCCCGAATTCAATCCTGAAATTGTGTAATTCGGGCTAAACAATTTGTATTAATTAAAATGTTTTTCGTTATATTTAAACTTTTTTTTTAAAGATTTTTTTTTTTAACTTTTTTTTTTTAACAATTTTTTTTTTTTTTTATTTATTTTTTTTTGATGGGGGGAATCGAAAACAAATTTTTTTACTGGAAGTTCTAATTATGTGACAGGTCGGCGACTCTAACACTGAGGCACCGGACCGGTAAAAAATCGAGGAAAAAAGTTAAAAAAATGACTTTTTCTTAAGATTCAAAATTTTTAATGGGTACTTAATGGGTTAGGGAAAGTTTTGCATCATTTAAACGGAATTTAAAAGACCCTTCCAAAAATATTTTTTTTTACTGTGAAGAATTGACTTAAATAGCTGTTGAATTCAAAAAAGGAGCGTACACAGAAAAAAAAATGCCATTCTTAAATCAAGCATAAAATACTTAATTTAAGCTCGCATTTTTTAAGTATGCATTCAGGATTAAGCTGAATAATCAAGCCTGTATTGGGATTAAAATGGGAAAATACACATTTGCTGAGCGCGAGAGGAAAATTCTCTCTCGGCCTCTCTCATTTCAACCGGTCCGGTGGCTCAATGGTTAGAGTCGCCGACTCCAGTTTAAAAAAAATCTGGGTTCGATTCCCCACGTCAATTGAAAAAAAAAAAAGGTAAAAATTAAAAAATGTTAAAAAAATAACGTTTAAAAAAAAAACGTTTAAAAAAAAAAAATCTTAAAAAAAAAATTGAAAAAAAAAAGGTTAAATGTAACGAAAAACATTATAATTAATACACATTTTTTAGCCTGAATTTAAGAATTTCAGGATTGAATTCGGGATTGAAAAAATCAAGTATTTCATACTTGGTTTAAGAAAATCCGAGATTACCCCACTTCTGACATCGATTCGGATTGAATTCGGGCTAAATATACCGGATTTTTTTTTCTGTGTACGAATTAATAGTGGTTTGGGCTCGTATATATTCTTGATTAGCACCAACAGCCGAGTCGATATAGCCATGTCCGTTTGTCTGACTGTCCATCCGTCTGTGTCAGATTTTCGATCTCAGAGACTATAAGGGCTAGAGCTGCCAAATTTGGCACATAGACTTCTATAACCCCTTACGCAGGTCTAGTTTTCCCCCTCCGTAAATTGCAAAAAGCCACCACTCGCACAGTTTTTAAGATATTACATTTTATTTTTTTGCTAATTAACGTAATAGAAAAAGATATATGTAAGCTTTATAGTAAATTTCTTAATACGTTACAATAATTACACCCTCTCTGCAAGGGTATAAAAATTAATATAATTTTGTTCAAGTTGGCTTCTTAAAAATGGCATTTAAGCTTCTCCTTCAGTCAAGGAACTTATAGAAAACTCTCACAAACGTCAAGTATAACCTTAAGGTAATTTATGCAACGTTTTGCTTTAGTCAAGTACTATAATCAATTTATATGGTGTACACACGTTCTACACCTCCCTGTGTTTTGAATGCATATTTGCATATAAAGTGTGTTATATTATTTGGATGTGTTTATGGAATGTGTTGGCCAACAGTCAGGCATGCAGGCAAGTGTTAATAATTGCGCCTCCGGAGTTAACAGAGGTTGTTCCTTTACCGCAGCCCACGCGCCATTAATAATTTAAACGGGAGGCGGCGCCACGAACGACCTTCAACAATTGCGACGTGCGCCCATTACTCTTAACGGTAATTATCAAACAGTGCCTGCGAGTCGAGTGTTCCGTGAACTGATAAAAAATGCATGATGTTTTCGTATGTTGGCGCTTTATTAAGTAATTCCAAATCAAATAATCGTACATGTGCGAACAAACACGAATAATAAGATTGTTTCTACTCCGTACTGCTCAACTGGAAAATTCCCTTTATATTTTTTACTCATATGAGTGTGAATTTTACTTTCTTTTGCATATTGTTTAATAATTTATGATACGTTAAGTTTAAAAATGAAAACAAAAATCTGGTTCTGTTTGCCCTTATTAAGGTAATTCCTGTCATCACAGGGTATAAACAAGGGCAAAGTGGTTCTGTGGAACGAGAGCCATGATTAAGTGCCTGGAGACGTGTAAACATCAAGGGTGAGGACTCTCATTAGCCAGGCCAAACAAATTGCAGGTCGTTTAATACATATGTACTATATATACATATGTATATGTATGTGTGTTAATTTGTACGCCTATATCTGATTGTATTGGTAAGGGCCGCTATCGGCTTACACATGTAATTAATTTGTCATTAAGAGATGCGAATCCAATTTAAGCCATAAAAATATGTAGGTTTTTAAGGTAAGATTTGAGGCAATTTATAATACAAATAAATAAGCTACAGTGCACACTCCGTTGCTTGAACTTTTCTGAATCTCTCATTCACTTTATGTGATTGTCAAAATTTAAGGTTACCAAGATTATTCAAGAACTCGCCAACAGAGCATTTTGGCCTTCTCAAAACCTCGAGTATTGCCCCTCGCCCTCTGTTTTTCAGTCGTTGCCGCCTCGATGAGTTTGTCAGTTGCAAACATGTGTTGCTCGCACAAAGACTCTTATCATCACTCACATATATAACTAGCATATATGTATATATATGTTCTGTATATGTAGCTAGACACACTCACATAGACACACACTCATGCGAAATGCGCAACAAGGCAAATAGTCAAAGCATACATATGTACATGCTTCTAAGAAATCAAAACTACTGATCGAACATATACCCTGTGCAATTACTTTTATAGATAAAATATGTAGAGATTGAGTATTTTAGCATAAATAATTTATACTTGCACTTAGCGACAGATCAAGCAAGATCAAAAGGAAAACAGAAATGCCACGGGAAATCACCTGTACCGCATGGAATGAGAAACTCGGCCGGAAGTGAGGATTACAGCGGCCAACATGGCGTATGAGTAGTCGGCTTAGACTTAGGCTTAGGCTTAGACATACAGCAGCTCACACATAAATGACAGGCAAACGGATGCCAGCCGCCCTTTGAATTAGTGCTTTCACTTTACATTCTATTCTCTTGTATTTCGCTTCACTAATTCCATTTGTTGCATTTTTCACATTAACAAAAAAATCATTTGTTCACAAGTGAGAGAGTTTGCGAACTGGAAAATACTCTAATTATAATAGTTAAAATAAATTATGTGAATAAGTGGAAAAATCTTGGAATAATTATAACTCGATAATATAATTTTATTTTCAATTTATCACAAATTTATTTTTTCTCATATTTTTGGTGAATAAAAAAATTGAATTAATAAAGAAATTTATATTTGGAAATAATGTATTATTTTTATTTTTATTTGCCTCTAAATTACTTATAAGCTAATCTGTCATTTGATTTTTGACTAAAATAATATTTTAATGTTATTTAACATTTCCCTGGTTAAAGGTTAATAAAAACACATAAAGAAAAGTTACATTTTCATTTATGTACATATTTAATATTCATTTTGGCAACTTTGTTATACTCTTTGCATACAATCTGCCCTAACTGGGTATAAAAAGCAACTAAGAAATGAGAGCTCCAAAAAATGCAGCTGTTGACGTTAATGTGGCAACAGCTTTGCTGCCAAAAAGCTCATTGCGAAAAAAATGCATATTGCATACATACATACATACATATAGAATACTTACATACACACGATGTTTTCTGTGTGCAAATGTGTTGAAGGCCATTTCACTGGCAAGGCGAATATGCAATAAACTTGGCTGTGACGTCATGGCCAACTTAACTTAGGCAAAATGTCAGATGCAGACGTCGTGGCAGTTTCTCTTCTTCCTTGGCTCTAGCCTCAAAACGTTAATGCAATTTGCCATAAATTGCGGGCCAAAAGATGGCGCAAAAGAGTAACTTAGCGACCGTAGTGTATAATGGCCAAGTTAATTGCAGAAAACGAGTAATTTCTGTCATCTGCCGCCTGTCCGCCTGGCAATTCCCATTGTATCTTTTAGATATTTCAGAAACTTAAGTTACTTCAAGATGAGAACAAAGCGTATACTTGAAATGTTCCTACAATGGCTATTGTAGTTGTCAAAAATATGGCAGGGTATATAATTCAGGGCGATAAATTAATTTAATATTAGTTTCAATTGATTGGTTTCTTGTTATAAGTAAACTATGTTATTATGTGCAACTTACATATATGTATATACAAAGTCCTCACAAGAATAACTTTCCTTTATTATTTGCATCACTTGTGAATGCCAAAGACATGAAAGTATTTGCTCGGTTGTCAAGTTAACGATGATATTGGACAACATTTCCATGTTGTCCTCAAGCACAACAAGCTGCTTAGTTTGGAAATAAACAATATTCAACATGCTGAACAGTCAATACTCTTAAATAGCCGAATAATAGTTATCAATTAGAGTTATTAAATGTTTAATTTTATGAAACCTACAACAACTTATGATTGTGAAAAAGGCAACTTTAGGATAAAACTATTTTTGATATATTTACGAGCATTTTTAATAGACAGATTCCATAACGAATAAATTAGTAACATTTGCAAACAATATGATAACATCATGTGGATAATTATTAGCTATAAGCAATGTCTGGATTAAATCTACTCCAAAGTTGATGTTCTTCATAATTTCATCTCAGCTTTAAGTGTCGACTGCATTTGCTTTGCCTGTTGCACAGATTTAGCCAAGTTTATTATGTGGCATCTTCTGATACGTTATTATGATTTATTGCCACAAATTGGCTTGAACTCATCCATTATATGGGATATACGAGTATTTCAACACTCGAGTGTGGAGTGTACACTCCTTAAAGCGTTTTCTTGTCTTAGTCGTTTTTCTACTTGCTGTTCATGTTCGTTGCCAATTTTTTTGTGTGTTGGCCCTTGGCCAAGTAATGTTTGTGAAGCTGAATGAAGCTGAATGAACGTCTTATTAAAGTTTTTTGACAGAATTCAATCACATTCCTGATGCGGGCTGGTCTGGCATTCTCAGTCATAAATATTTTATCATGTGAAGTTGGACCCTTCGATGGCCTAAGATTTAGAGACTGTAAAATTAATATTTGATATATTCTTGGAGATATTGTCATTCCATACATATGTTTGAAAATTGAGATCTTTGACATTTAAGGAATACATCTTTAATCTGTAGAGAATTTTACAAATATTTACAATCAAAATTGCAATATATTTAATTGGTGTCTTTTGAAACTGGAATAGCTAATTCGAAAGCTTCGGCTCAATATTAAGTATTGGTTCTGAATGCTACTTAAATTAATAAAATGTTACCTATCAGGGATTAAAACCGAAACTATAACCGTAACCGTTAACCGATATTAACCGGTTGAAATTGGTAACCGGAAATGAAAAAAATGTGATTATGGTGTAATTCTGGTTTCCAGATGTAAATTTGATTTATATTTAAATTGTATATTGATTTCAATATTGATTTCTTAGTTTTTAAAAATTTTGAATATTTGTTTTCAAATTTATAAGCTTTAAACATTTTAAATAATTTTTGTTGTGAACCGAAATTTCGGAACCAAAACATACAAAAAAACAGTAACCGTTACGTAACTGAAATACCAAAATTTTTCGAAGTGCAAACATAACCGAAATCGTAAACGAAACCGATATTCGTTTCGGTTTGATACCCTGATACCTACCCGTGTTTGGGTATTTTCAAGACATGGTGTAAAAAAGATTGAGGATGAATGCTTGTATAGTCTTTCAATATTGGAAGAGAGTGAAGAGTGATGATGGTCACTTGTTAAAGCTGAAGGCTAGAAAAGCTATAGAGAGATTGTATGTTCATTTGTATGTTTAGTACGCTGTTTAAAGAACGTGTAAAGTACAAGCAGCTGAACTGCAGGCGAAACGCTTTTAATGCACTTCCCGTACACGCGTTTTCCCTCATTCCCGCTCTTCCCTCCCGCCTCTGTCGTGGCTGTGGATGTGGATGTCATGTCGCGGCACAAAAGGTAATGTGAAGCTCGGCATCCCACAAGCGCCGCGCTAAAGCAAACATCGGAGAAGCAGATAGGAGGAGAAGGAGGTGGAAGGGCAGATGGTTTCTTGGGTAGGTCGACTGGGGAAGGTGAGCTCATTTCGTGTCACAGATTCTTGTTTATTTAGTGCATGGAGTGGAGCTTCTTTCAGCATCTTTTCGTGTGCTGCCCGTGGCGAATGTCTGACAAATTTACAGAGGGTGGAATATGAAAGTGTAACTTTATGTTACTTTAATGCATGGTAAATGCAAATACTACATCTTCAGTGAACTCCTCCTGGCAACACTGCGTCCTCCTTAGCAGGTTACCAGGCAAAGTCCTTAATCTCTGAATGTACAATGTACAACGGAAGAGTGCACACTTAAAGTCAAAAGCCAATTGCAATTTGACAGAGATAAATCGCAGCCATTAAGCAACAAAATTACGAGAAAATGCTGCAAAAACTATTAGGGAATAAGGTAGAAATTCGCCCATTACCAAGTATTTATCAGCGAAGGATTGAATATACATTTTGATTTGTTCCATTCGTTCTTCACTTTAGTTGAGTATGTTTAAGGTTAGAAAACTAAACACTGCAGGGTATATCGCAGTCGATCTCCTCTACACAGATATGTGTTCACTTACCTTGCTATGAACTGCTAAAGATTTTATTATAATAATTATTATTCTAGAACAAGGATACTCGTTGAGCCAATTAACATGCACACATTACATACTTAAGTCGACCCGAAATTATATTTTGTAAACGGGAATAAAAGAGATGGGAAGCTGAGTGTCTAAGGACATCTGAGGAGATAACGATGTTAAATGTTGTACTAACTATTGTGTTGTTCTGGTGCACTCAGTAAATTGTTATCACATACATAATAATCTCTGAGCATTAGGTAAATATATTTAATGATAATTTTTGCTTGTAACCTCTTGTTGCATGTAAAAACTAAACTAATCTAAAAGTAAAGAATAAAGACATACATATCTCAAACAATTATAGTTGATATCTTTCAATATGGATATACTGGGATGATGTAGATTTCAGGCAATGGAATTGAATTTCTGAGCCTCAAATGACCAATTCTCTAAATTTGATCACATCATTAAAATTATTTGGACTGTCAAACTTTAATACTTGCTTTCTTTTTAATTATATTAATCCATGCATTAGACTAGTGGTCTGAAAGATGAATTTAAAACCTCTATATTCTATAGCAGTTATGAAAATTGCGCAAACACATATTTGATTTTAAACTGCAGTTATTATTATATTATATTTGTGCAACTTAATTTAACACTAATTAATTTATCAGAAGCCGAAAAGTTTTGAGGAAATACTGAAAAGTAACACGACCTGTCCGACCGGAAGAGAAATGAGTCGTTAGTTGGTCGTCAGCTGCACTGTGCACTGGCGGTGTGTGCAAACAATTGGCCAACTTGTCTGGAACTTGGCCCCTTGTGGAACAGAACAACTTTTCATTGTTAATCAAGTTGACTTTAAGTGCAAAATTTGCACGCAAATTAACAATCGCATAGTTGACCTGGCCATTGAGTCCAACTGAGCTAACTTTTTGTCGGAAAAAGACGTATCAACTCGTAGCTGCAGTTATGGCACCATTTATGCTCAGTTCGGAAACTAATTAATATTTTTGTGAAATAATAAAAGTTTGGACATGCAAAATGCAAGCTCAGCAGCAAGACTAGAATCAGCAGAAACGAGTAAATTTTTGCGAACCAAGTGCAATATAAACCATCTAAAAAACAGATGGTCAAATTTAAATATAAGAAACGTAACTGCGTAAATAAATCGATAAAATAGACTACATATGTTATATTGGGTCTGCAAGCTACCGAAAAACAAAAGTAAAAGCTTCTCAAATATATCTAAAGGTAGGCAAAATGTCAACGTCAGTTTGCGGCGTGTAAATTGCATTTTATATTTACAAATGTGCGTCAAAGAAACAAAAGAAGAAGGCTTTTATGTATGGTAGACTTGGCAAACATGCCTAAATCTACATATACATATGTATATACACATGTAAATAAATAACACATATACATACATACATGTATTCACAACGGGGCCAAGTGAAACTTACCATTTTCAGTGAAAGAGGAACCTTGGGAACCACAAGCCACAGTTGTGGATGGCAAAAGGAGGGGAGGATGGTGAGTCGGTTCAGGCGAAGGACATTGCAAGGTGCTGCTGTGCTGTGCAGGATGACGAGCTTGTGCTGGCGATGTCATTGACGTAAAAGCCCGGCATGAGCAATATTATTATTTTGTTACCGAACCTGAGCCGGCTTAAGGACACAGGACACAGGACCCAGGCTCGTAAACACATACAACACATGTTAAACGCCAAATTGTGGGCGAAAACGCACATCAATATTAAATGCAGACAAATGCCTTGACACTTTCACATTTTCAGACATAACCATACCGTGTGTCCAAATGTCTCAATTGGAGTATCACTCACTGGCGGAATTAAATATTGTACTTAAATAAGGATAAGCCAGATGCCACATGACATTTACATTTACATTTGCCTCAGGCTCCAAAGTCGTAAAGTCTTTTGCTTAAATAAATAAAATGGGGTCAGCTATTGAAATATTCGAATACTCAGAAGACAGTAAGTCAAGGTCAATCGGATTATTGAGAAACGGTTATCATATTTAACGATACTTTACATCTGCTTTACTTTTCATCTTCTGCTTCAATTTGCCCTAACCAAAATCAAGACAAATCCTACTTTAAATTCATGAAGAAAATTATAAAAATTAAAATACATTATTTATCATCCCATATTTAATTGTGCAACTCTTTGCATATTTATTAAATACTTTGTAATATTATGTGTATGAGCTGTTTACAATTTGCAATTATGTAAATTAAAATTCCAGTCTGAAATTCCTACATTTGAATGACCTCAAATCGAACGATTTAATTATGCAATTACTGCCAATAATCACATTTAATTATTCATTTATTTACTTAATTTAGTATACACGTGAATACATTGGTATGTTAATATTGCCCATATTAACTTATATTTGACATTATTTAAACTATGAATCATAGTTACTGTAAATATTGTTTTTTTTTTTAGCAGGCGTCATAAGCACAATTTAAATGAATGTAGAAAAATAAAAGTTACTGTGTTATTATTATATCCTGAGTTTTGCATCTATTGTACAGTTAGGCTTATTATCTAACAAACACACACAAGTGTATTTGTATTTGAAACGTGAGAGAATTTTTACATTTCTTTTTTTTTTTCAAACAATTTACGGTTGCTATCTGAAAATTGTGTTCAGTATATAAATGTTGTGTACGCCGACACGATGTCGATATTAATTCAATAAACAATGGAAACACATCCTGTCAAACTCAAACACACACACACACACATACATACACTGAACAACAATTGAAGGGGGTTACCCACTTTATTTGTTTCAAGCATGTTAAAAATTGACTTGCAAATTGCGTAAATGCGCAAACGCAGCTACAAATCAGCATATGAGTATTCAATGGGTATTCAACGAGTGTGGGAAGCAGCAGCGTGAACAATGCTAAAAGCCTTTGTAGTTGAAAATTGTTGTATTGCTTTTTTGTATACCCTATACAAAATAATGGAAAATGTATTCAAAAGATCTTGCAAAGATATGAATTGAAATGAGAACGGTTCAGATTTATTCAATTTAGGGATGAAGTTTAAACTCATTACCAAAGAGCAGGTTGGATTGCTGATTGAAAATGCTTTCGACGTGTTTACAGGATATTTTTACGCCGACTACTTATCTAGACAACTGTAAGCTTCTCACTTGTTTTATTTCACACACGTATCGGATGACAACGCTTAGGCATAAGTTTTGCAACATATCGAACAATTCGAAAAGTGAATATTGTAAGCGAAAAATTTAATTAAGTTTTTTATATGAATGCATTTTAGTATTATTTGAAATCATTATCATTCGCTAGGAAGAATGCTAGTACATATAACAAAAATATTATATTAAATAAATATTAAATATAAATATAATATTACACACTATAGTTTAGATTACTATATATCCTCTGCGGGATGCTGTGTAACATATTTTCCCAACGCTTATTTAATTATAAGTTTTTTCGATAAAAACATGTGATGAAAGGAGAATCACATTAAATTTGTTATGATATCAGAGTTTGTCTCCAAAATATTAAAGCCATCCTAAAAATTATCACATAGATTACATATGAATAAATATGAATATCGATTGAGGATAGTGTATTCAGTTGTCTTAAGTGAATTTCTGGTTTATTTAAGCTTTGTTACTTTTACAATTTAGATTAGTTGCTTGCTTGAGCATGTTGATATTGCCATAAATCGTGAACTAAAGTTCTTATTTGGTTCCAGTGCAACGACAATCTAAAAAGCAAGCTACACTTTATTGGAAGGATTATTTATTTGTGCTCAAGCAAACGACACATTCAGATAATTCAAATACATTCGTAAAGATAAAAGTTGTTCAGCTTATGCTGTTTATTGGCGATGTTGCTTGTTTTTTGTATTTGTATTTTTAATGGAAGACAAGTGTTATCGGTTTCAAGCACTGTTGGATGCAGTCGAAGTCGGAAATCAAGGCCGGAAAATGCTAAGCCAAAACATACGAACATACAAAACATATTCTTGTTTATAAATTTAATAAATACAAACGACTGTATGTTCTGTTTTTCCTGTTTGGGTATGGAATTTTCTTGTCAGTAGCTGGAATTTTCGTTTGGACAATATTTGCCTAAGGATCACAAAGAAAGAAATACCGAGCTTCAAATCAGGAGGAGCTCCCATCTGGCCACATGGTGAACTATGACAGCAATTTCTGTCTGGTCGCATAGTTAATTCCTGCCCATTAGCAACGAAATAGACGAATTTTGCGAAATATTTGCACATCTACCATGGCAAAAGGGTCTTTGCCTGTCTGTCTAACAGAAATATGAACTAAAAAGCTCAAGAATTTGGCCAGAGACGAATTTCAGAAATTGGACGAACGCAAAGGCAAACAATGCCGTTGGACAGGACAAACACTTTTTTCGTTGTCGTCCTGCTGCAGCTCCAGCTCCGCCTTCTGGTCCCTTCGAATGCATTGACTCCATATAACAATGGCAACTCTGCAGCACCGCTGGCTACAAATCCACCCAGACTCAGACCAACTTGACTTGAAATTTAAGCAGAGAACAGAAAACACACAGCTAATATTAACAAGTCATTTTGCGTTCTCCCATGACTGTCCCTATATTTTTGGGCCAATTAAAGTCTAGTTTAGACCCCTTTAATTGTAGGTTCACTGCTGATGCTGTTCACTGCTGATGCTCAGCGTTTTGACCCTAATTAAACCCAGCTAAGACTAAAGTCAGCCCTAAAGGCGTTTGACTTCACGTGACTCAAACCACAGTGCTGTGCATCTCGTTATAGCCACTGTCATTTTGCAATTAAATCGAAGTAATAATAGTTATTTGGACTTGTGCAAATGTTTAATTTGGCAAACTCCTATAATACAGGTTTATTTAATTAAAGCTGCAAAGACGAGAGTACTCGACTGCATGACACCCTGTTCTTAATTTAAACACATAGCTTCGTAATCGTCTTAATTATAAAAAGTGTATGAGATTTTCTGAATTTATAGTATAGTTCAGTTAGTCAACTGCACTTATTTGACATTAAATAAATAAATAATAAATAAATAAATTGATGGTGAATAATATATAATTATGAAGCGAGACTTTTCAGATAAATGTACATAACCAGTTTTAGGAAATTGTATAGACCTGAATGTACCATATTTATGTCTGAAAATCAATCATAAAAACATTTTTGCTGAATTCAGCCTTAAATGCTGCGCGCTAAATTTATCTCTGGGCTCACGTATAAATTTCAATTGTCATCGAGAGTTGGAAAACTTTTAACTGATGGCAAAAGGTATAACAGCAGGTGCAACAGCACAACGAAAACTTTTGGATATTACAATGCTGAATCATCGACAAAACAGTTGCTAGCATTTTAATACCCTGTTCGTAATAAAATCGAATGGAATAATAAAAAAAGCATACTTTGATATGTACAAATATGTGCTTAGACCAGCGTATAGGGTATATCCTAGTTGTGCACACACACACACACACGTTGAAGGCATGTGAAAGTGCCTCGAAGAAAGAAAGCGCCGATTGCAATCCTTTGTGGGTTTGTTTTTCCTTCGTTTAGTCACGCGTTTTAGCTCAAATGCTTTTTATTTTTCAAATCGTTGAGGTCGAAAATTGTCGTTAATTATATAGGAGTTATTTTTTCCTTTTTTTTTTATTAAAAGAAATTGAAACTTGCATTTGTGCGCCATTTGGAAAACATTTAATTTGGATTAATTAGGAATAATGTAATTTGCAGAGTAATAATCAATATCACTAGAAGCTTTTGTGTTGTGTTAAGGCCTAAAGGCAAATAGCCCATTAAACTTTGTCAGCTTTATAGTCATTCGTTGATTAAATTAGGTGATATCGTTTTTAATGTTGACGAAATGAAAATGATAACTTTTAGTTCAAAAAAAATATTCAAAAAAATTAACTGAAAAAAAAAGAAAAGATACTTTCTTAAAAATGCGTCAAGAACCAAAAACTTGCTAATTAGTATATAATATATGATTATGATCAGTAAGCCAGATATCAAATTTTAGTTCTACCGATTTCTTACTATATTTTATACATTAAATATTTGACATACCAGATGCAAAAGCAGGACGGACAAAAAATACGCACTTTACTTTTATGGAGTACGTATATGCTTTATTGACAGATATAGTCTTTTACCTGTTACGAATTTAGAAACCACGTAGGTTTATATCTTATGCAATGAATCAGTCCAATTCAGTCTGTTTTCAATATGTACACTGATGTGAATGTACATTGTAAATACATATTTGAACACGTCTAAAAGTATATACTTAGATATACTTATAAACATACTTACGTATGTGGTTTTTGTATTACGATGCATGTAAAATATCCAACTGTCTAGTACAACTAAAATAAAAGAGATAAATGGCTAATACGTGACCTGGCATTTGTGAGTGCTCTTTTCCCACTTTGGATATCATCGTTTAATGGCAGCTGAATATTCAGTTTAAAATCTGCAACGAAACCCCAAAGGGCAAATGGGTTGGGAGGGTTCTGAGTGTGTGGATTATTCTGTTTGTCAACGACTCATGTCAGTCATACTTTTGTTCCCTTATGGCTGATAAGATGCTGAATTTGTCTTTAAAACTAATGCTTAAACTCGTTAAGTTCAGATCAAACACCACATTTGTGCCTAGTTTATGTCAAATCGATTTTATTATAATTTTTTCTTAAATTTATCTAAATTACAGCAATTCAAGGGGTTACTTAATTCAATAGTTTCCTTGTTAAATTATTTTAATATTCCACACGAATATGACTGGTTATCAAACTTTTAAAGTAATAAGACATGGGTAAGAGAAAATCAACAGCAAATATTGATGTGTAGTGAGTAAGATAAAGTCAAATTAAATTAGTAATTGTTAACATACATTTAAATAATTTGTTTGATCCCCTTCAAGTTTACAAAAGTTCTCTGTTCCTGCAAACTCAAGTCTTATGCAACATTCAAAGAAACTGCAACAAAATGAGGCTACTTAAGACTGTATACAACTTCTAATAGTCGTATACTTAACACAAATTTATTACAGTGGTTTTATGTGAACTGCTTAAAAATAAACAGTTTTAGACGAACTGTGAGCAATATGAATTAAGTTGCCATAATTTTGCGAGTCGCAGACAATTTGAGAGTCACTGTACAATAATAAGATTCATAGCACAACACATGTGCACATTTATTTTACATACATATGTAGGTTAAAAACATTTGCTTTATTTACACGTCATACGATTATTTAGGTATTTCGAAATTTGCACATAACTGAATATAATTTTTGTTATATTCGTATATACTTATAAAAAATCTAATTAAATGCTTACAAAAACTAATATAAGGACATTTTTATATCCCTTTGAGGCGGTTGACAGAAGAATGTAAAACTTTGTGCAACTTGCAAACGCGGCAAGCTGGCAAAATTCAATTCAATGCAGCCAAATAAATTCTTTGCTGGATTCCTACGATGTTTCTGGGGCGCCATAGAGTAAATTATCCAATTTTAATTTGTTTATCTTATCACCATCCCGTGCTCCATGCCCTGGCCTGCCCCAGAATGTTTCAAATGTGTCAAAGTGTTGATTGCAAAGATCGCGATCCATTTGCTTCGAGACGCTGACCGATCGACGTTTCTGCGATATTTGTACATTTAAATCGTGTAGATAACGCATATCAGCTGCCGTTTGTATCCTGCAATGTTGTTGTTGTTGTTGGGGTGTGTGTACATGATGATAGCGATGTCAGCAACGTTGTTTGGTTGGTTGTTGTATTTGATAAGTGATTTTGTTTTTCGTTTTTATTTTTGTTTTGTTTGGTTTACGTTTGGTTTCGTTATTTTGGGTTCGATTATTGCACGGGAATACATAGAAGATTTGTATTATGATTTTTGGATATTGTTAATTATTTTGTTTGATTGGTTGTTCAGTTAGTTTGGTGAGTTTTAGTTTTTTGTTCTTTTGTGGCTTGCTCTTTTGATTGCTATACTTTCACTTGTATTACAATGGATATTTTCTTGCTGGATGAGCCAAAAGAAGTGATAGAGAAACCATTAAATAAACGCTAAGATGACGCAATTCAATTAAATTCAAATGGAATCGAAGCCGAGCTCAGATTTTTTGGAATTTTCGCAGAGCAAGCAAATGAGAAACGTTAATAGTAACAATAACAGTAGCAGTAACAGTAACAGCAACAGTAACATTAACAGCAACCGTAACAGAAAGAGATGCAAAAGTGCAAAATGGAGATAAATTGATTGCTTAAAACGGAAACAGACAAACACACACACACAAACTGACTGATTGATTGATGGATTGAGGGGGGGAGGGGGTTACTAGCGTATGTGCAGTGTAAGCCGCTTGAGGCAACATGTGGGCGGCGCTGCGGGGGCTGCGGTGACGCAATCGCAACTGCAACATGGAAACTTGCAGTTCAAGTTCTTGGGAAGCCTCTTCATGTGACTAATGTTCTTGATGATGTTGTTGATGTTCTGCTCTTTGTTGGACTTGAACTTGGACTTGTGCTTGGGTGGAGGTGGAGGTGCGTACCTATCATGCGAGGGCGTCCTCTTAGTCACATCCGTGCTGGACAGACTGATGGGTCGGTGGAGGCCACGTCTTCGTGCCAGTAACGGCACCAACTCCACTCCTCCTCCGCCTCCTTCTCCATGTGCTGTGCTGGCATCCGGAGTGGCGGTGCTGTTCCCAGTACTGATCGTGCAATGCCCACGTGGCAGGCGGGGACACAGTTTGATGGGCTTGCACTCCTTGGGCGGTGATCGGACACCACATGGCGGTGGATGCGGATGTGGATGGGGATGGAGATGTGGAGGGGGTGGCGCTGCCGCTGGAATCTTTCTGGACGGTTTCAGCGGACTGGAAGAAGCATTCATTGCCGGGCAGGTGCAGGTGCAGAGATCGCAACAACGCTGTGGTTTGGGCGCTTTACATCCCCTGGATTTACGAAATGTGTTCTTCTCTGCGGGAGTAACGGGATTGTCCTGATCCAGTTCCTTCAGCATTTCTTTGTTTGTCCAGCCCTGCAAAAGATTCAGTTTATTCGGTTAGCACGATATATTTTACCAAAAATTGATAAACGAAAGATATACATCAGAAAAAAAATTTTAATTTCTGTATTTAACCAGGAGATATTTAAATACAAACTGAGAAATAAATCTCATGATTAGTTCGCTTTTCGCAATCCCGGAAATGCTAGAATACGATTTTTCGGGGATACTTTAAGTGCGTACTGGGACTAATTGAAATCTGTTCAAGAGCGAATGAAACCAGTTAAAGTACTAAAAAATCTTGAACTTATCAAAAAGTTTACTTGTCTTTAGTATAAAACATTCTCAGAACTGGTTGAAGAACATCTAAAATTAAATACTATTTAATAATGCTCTTTTTTGTAAGTTACACACCCCCTATGTGCGGCTAGAATCAGTTGAGAATTCTAAGGCGCAAGAATGACAAAAACAAAGTAAAGGGTGTTTTTTTTAGAGGTATAGAACTTCGAATTGAAATATAACACAAGAAAATCGTTTTAACGTCCATTAATTTGGCTTTATTGAAAGGATAATTTTATGCCATTAGTGTTTAAATATGATTTCCGGCATGTGGCCGCCGCGGCTGGCTCGAATATAGCCAAGTCTAGAGGTCTAATCTTCAAGCACTTTTTCGAGCAAAATTATGTTTAGTGATGAGGCTCATTTTTGGTTGAATGGCTACGTCAACAAGCAAAATTGCCGCATTTGGAGTGAAGATAATCCACATGAGACCCTTCAGACGCCATTACATCCACAAAAACTGACTGTTTGGTGTGCTCTATGGGCTGGTGGAGTCATTGGGCCATACTTCTTCCGAAATGATGCTGGAGAGTCAGTTACCGTTAATGGGAAACGATATAGAGCCATAATAACCGACTATTTTGTTTCCGAATTGGATGGCATGAATGTGGATGAGATATAGTTTCAACAAGACGGCGCTAACCACGCAAACCACAAACGTTAGAGGACTTGGAAGCCAACATTCGTCGAGTTATTTCCGACATACGGCCCCAAATGCTCGAAAAAGTGCTTGAAAATTGGACCTCTAGACTTGGCTATATTCGAGCCAGCCGCGGCGGCCACATGCCGGAAATCATATTTAAACACTAATGGCATAAAATTATACTTCCAATAAAGCCAAATTAATGGACGTTAAAACGATTTGTTTTATTTCAATTCAAAGTTCTATACCTCTAAAAAAAAACACCCTTTATTTCATTTAAATTCTGATAAATACTGGATTAGGTAAAAGCAAGCTTAAAATTTAATAACAAATGTTTAGTATAATAAAAAAGGTCTTGTTTCTGGGGTATTTCAACTCACAACAATCATACATGTAGCTGTCATAGGAACGGTCAGTTGAAATTTTAAATTTAAGATCGTTTAATTCAAGAATGAAAGTACACAACCATCTTAAAATTATAAGAACAAAACGGTATAGATTCAAGTACGAAAATGCTTAATTTCAGAATGACCTATTTTGCTGAGTGTACGTAAATATACATAAGGCATATACATAAATGAATTATTTTTATATCTTATGACTACTGACTTAATTTCCAAAAAAAAAAATTATTAAATGGTCTAATAGGCGACTTACCAGCGATTTCATAAAAGTGCTGCCTACTTCCTTGGGACTGCGCCATGGTTTTCCACCGGGTCCCGCCTTGCCCCAGGGCTCCTTGCAGGGCTGCAACAAAAAAAGTAATGTGCAAAAGAATTAATAGCGCCACGCCCACAAGGCGTAATAGCTGCCGCTCACCGGCTTTTCCAGTTTCGCCTGCAACTTCTTCTTCTGGTTCGCGAGCTTCTCCTGCAGATGCAGATGCTCAGTCTCGCTGTTGTTGACGCAAATCTTGTCGAGCATTGGCTTGCCCTTGCAGGGCGGCGAGGGCTTGTAGCGCAGCTCAATATCGACATGGCCTTTATTGCGAAATGACATTGAGGGATGCTGTTTCAGTTCGATGTGCAGACTCTCACCATTCTGGGCATTCACAGCAGCCTTGAGGGGATGCTCCCGCTCACAGATGGTCACCGTGCTGCTGCGTGGTCCGCTCTCCTGCAGATGATGTATCGAATGGGCGTGTCCACGGCCAGCCGGAGGCGGTGGTGGACCCGGATGATGATGATGATGGTGATGATAGGCGGCCAGTGGATTTTTGTGACATTTCTTCTGCATGGAGAAGTAATCATTGTAGCGACATGGTTGCAGCGAACTCATGCGATGCGCTGTAGTCTGTAAAAGTGCATTACATAATCATCTAAACAGGTGATGCAACAACAACAACTCACAACTGTCGGCGTCGAGTGCAGTCCAACGGCGGTAATGTCCTTACGTCGCACCTCCACATTGGGTGCTCCACCGCCTGGTCTGCCCCAGGGACAGTGCTGCAGAAACATGTCGTAGTACTGCAATGGAAGGCACGAATACAGAATACAGAGAGAGAGAGAGAGATGTGTATGTAGATGATAACAGCGAACCCAATTATGCTTTATGCTTTATCGATTCCCCTAGCCTAGCCTAGCCTATATTCAGCTCGCTCAACTCTCGACTTCGTCCCTCTTTTCATCTACCCCCTTTGGGTGCAGTGGGTTTCCACCTGGACTGGCACCTTTGTTTTGTTTGTAGGTTGTTGTTATAGTTGCAACGCTTTTCATTCACCCATTTTTTGTTTGGCGCTTGAATCGGAATTTGTATTTGAATTCGGATTCGGATTCGGATTGAAGTCACAGACGCATTGAGAGTCACGCGACTTGAACCTCCGTCAATGTTGCTCCTACTTGGATGCTCGCCTTGCCTTGATTACGATTGCGAGTAGTCAAACTTGTCAAACAGTTTGTTGAACCAATTCTTGGCCAAGTTATTACACTTTGCTTGCAATAGGTCTTTGAACTCAACTCAACAACGTAACACGGAAAGCGTGCGAGCAAGTCAAAGTCTTTCTTTCTGTCAGCTATTTTAGTATGCAACAACACAATGGATATTTTTGAGTATCTAAAAACCAGTCTTTAAAAAACTGGATAAATTATCATTTCTGTTGCTTTTGCTTCTGCTTATGCTTCTGAAAAAAACAAAAGTAGCAGTCGAAGTAATATCAGAAAACAGTTTCCTACAAAAGTCGAAGCAGCAGCAGCAGTCGTCGTTTGATAATTTTTGAAATTGCTTTGCTTCTGCTTTCTGGCTGTTTTGAAAGTCGAAGCAGCAGCAGCAGTAGGCTTTTAGAATTTTGAAAATTCCTTTGCTTCTGCTTTCTGGCTGCTTGAAAAGTCGAAGCAGCAGCAGCAGTAGGCTTTTTAGAATTTTTAAAATTCCTTTGCTTCTGCTTTGCTGCTGCGAACAGTCAGCAGCAGTAGGCTTTTGCAAGTTACTGTTGTTTGCTGCTCCCCATGTATTCATATAAATACATGAAGAGTTTGTAACGAAGCTTTTCCAGCGGGGGTCGGCGACTCGAGTCCAGCCAGGGTTTGTTACAGCAAAATTTGTAATATTCTGGGACGGCTGGAAGGAGCGGCGTTAGCGTCAGAGGGTATCGTCTGAAATGACCACGATGCGAGTCCAAGAGTGACCCAGGAGGACGAGGAGGAAACTCCCGAGACCCGTTGCGTCGTCCTCGTTTTTAGTAAAAACTAGAGACCTTATAAATTATACGAAAATATAATTATCAAGTTGGTCTTTTATATATTATAGTTTTGTATTTATACAAATGTCCAACGATAAATTTAGTTTGATAAACTTCACAAATAATATTCTGCTATTTATTGATATTAACTTATTATTATTTTATTAATAGTAAAATAAACTAATTTAAACAATTAATTTTGAATCAGACTAAAGTTTTCTATCAAACAATTTTTTTTTTATTTGAAATTCATAATTTGTGAAACTTTGTAACTTTGTTTTTTTTTTTCAGTTCTAACTATAACTAGCCGTTTTTAATAATTATTAAAAATATATCAGAAATAAGCTCTATCAATTGAAACTGTCTTCATTAAATGTCAGTAATATTAATTAGCTAATAATGTTGCCAGATTAATAAATCCTTTGTCCCAAAGTAAATTTCCATTAATATGATAAAAATATCACATATTTTTCTAATAAATTTGTGATCACCATGTTTTAACTCTCGTGTTAAAGGGAAATTTTTCCAACAAGAAATTAAATTATTTCAAGGAACAGAAAACTTTAGGACTTTGGGCTTCGGAAATAAGATTGAAAATTCATGGGCGTTAAATTTATAATTAACAACATCTTTAAAAATGTGAAAAATTAAAATCTCAGAAAGATGCAAAACTACAGTTGAACTTCTATAACTCGAGCGTCCATAACTCGAATTTTCTCTAACTCGATTTAAATCAAGTGGCAATAAACTGAATAAACTTAAAAAAAGAATTCCATTTATCGAAATCTCCACAAGTTTACTTGATCAAAAATTCCTGATAAACAAAAAACATAAAGAAACAAATTTGGTATTTAGGTCAAATGTAGCTCAATGTAGGACACTTTTAACTGCCTTAACTTGAATAATATTATTCGAAACGAATGGCCAAAGTAAACTATCCTCAATCTGGATCCATTTGTTTAACAAACGAACAATTAGCACTTTGAATGCGATTCCCCCGTTAACATTGCCTTTGTAAGTTGACAGCAAGACAAATCAGCAGTGAAATGAGGATGGTGACAATATTTGCATAATTATGTTTGTATGCACTCGTACACACACACTACACATATATGTACATATGTATTTACCTCCTGTTTGTCCTTCTCCTTGCGAGCACACTCCTCGGCCTTGCGACGTCGCCACATACGTAAACTCTCCTCGGCATTTTTGCGCTCGACCAGACGCTTCTTCTCATCGCACCACATCAGAGGATGTTGGATGTGGTCGTGGCAGAAGTTGCCCATCTCATCGCTGGTTGTCATCCTGGGACTGGGAAAGTAAAGCGGAAGTAGCGACACGTTCAACAAATAACGCGCTACTGAAATCGTACCGTGCTAAAACCCAAACCCAAGTTGAGTTGGCCGTCGATTTGGCCAACAATCCGTGCCAGGCACGGGCTCAACTTTCGTCCTGCCGTAACCGTAACCACTCTGGTTGTCTAGGCAGCGTCGCTAGCCAGCCAGTTATTTATAGTCTAGGTTAGGGGCTATGCAGTCGGCGCTGTTCGTCTGTCCTTGAAGTTGTTTGTTAAGTCAGGCCAGGATTGCATTTCATTTGCGTAACTCGCTCTCGATGGCTGTGGCTATGGTTCTGGCCATTTAAATATTTTCCTAGCTTTCCCCCATTTCCCCATTTTGTCTGCTGATTCGCACGCTTTGCAATTCAGCTGAAGTGTCTCGGGTGGCGCGGCCTCCTTTGAGGTTGGCTCCTTTGGAAGCCTAACGAGGCTTGGACATAAAATAAATTTATTTTATATCGCGCACATTGTGGGCTTTTGGTAAAATTGTGCCACGGATGCCCCAATTTGACCTGATTCGTGAGGCTTTTGCATTAAAATGGAAAGTTCCTAAAGCTATCAATATTGGATCCGAGGTAGAAACTGTTTCTCCTGCTCCCTTCCCTTGTGTCAGCTTGATATGAAATCCAGTTAAAAGCAAAGTAACGTTCATTACTCATGACCAAAAACTCCCGCCAATGTTTGCATGGCCCAATACTCGAATATGGATATCAGTTTTTTTTTCCTGTCAGTCTTTTAGACACTGTAGTGTATGTTTACTGTACGAGCACATTGTTTGATTTCATATCTAGTATTTGCTTTACTCTCTGTGAGTTATTGATCTCTTGAATATTAAAAATACTTTTGTGTTTCGTTTGCTTAACAAAATCGCATTTTATTCATCTTTAATTCATACACAATAATCTTTAAACATAATTAGCATAATCAAAAACATATTCAATATTTGCATTTATTTATTCTGCCGACCAATTACCCAAAAACCCGTGTGATTTGTTTGTTAGCCGAATTGTAGAACCAGGCTGTAAAGATGCCGTTGGCTCAATTAGTTTTTTAGTTTTTCTTTTTATAAATTACACTGAAAATTTTGTTATATTCATTTGTTGAAAGATTTGAATATCCAACGGGCATAAATAAAATGAGTTTTTGTTAAATTAAGACTGGGAGGGCAGTATTGTATGTGTATATAGTACATTTGTTTCTTTGATTTACAATCTTGCCTTATGCTTTAAAGCTTAAACTAACAATTAATTTGTTATAAGATATATGAAAATGTTGTGCATTTCATGCACAAACGGTTCAAAACTCAATTACATATTAATTTTGAATGTCTGTTTTGGCAAAGTTTATTACATTGAACCATTTATTCATGAAATGTCCATTAAACAATTAAAAGACGAATATATAAAATAAAAAATAAATTTTGTTTTTCTTTTCTTAATTCAATAAACTCTGCTCTGCTCGTTTTATAAATATCGTTTGTTGCATTGACTATTAACCATTTCTTGTTGATGTTTATTAACTTTTTCCAATCGTTTTGTAGAAAGGTATAAGGTATTATTCAATTAGGTAAATTTAGTTCTGTAAACACGCGCTATTATTTACTTTTTACACTCTGATTTAATAAGAGAGTTGAGCTACATTTGTTGGGATTTTAATCATTTTTCATTGTCTGATTGATTTACATATATGTGTATGTAAAAATATCAAAAACATTGCGTATAAAGTTTATTCAAATATTACAATTAAATACAATGTACAATATTGAAATTTCTGCCACTAGATTGCTATCAAAGTTGTGTGTACATTTTATGCAATTATTTACAGTGTCAACAACAATGCTTAAAAACTAAATAATAAATCTTGTTTCTTGTTTTTTTTTTTTTTTTGTGTTTTGTTTTTTACCATTTGCTAGTTTTCTTTTTACAAATTTCCGCTTGGTTCTCCCACATTTGTTGACTTAACTAGCATCAAGTGTGTGTGTGTCTTGCCTGATTCTAAACTTAAAAATAGCTTTTAAAATTTAATTTGTATAATTTGCATGATGCATGTGATTTCCTCTACTTCATGCGATTGATGACCAAATCGGCAACAACCTGCAGACCCTTTTGATAGGGCGACTCTGTTAGCTCCTGTGCCAGCCGTATCGCCTCGTTGCAGTGCTTCTTGGCCAGAAAACGGGTCTGTTCGAGTCCATGTGACTTGTGCACCAGCTCAAAGGCACGCTCAACATCGCCAGGTTCGCTAAAGCGACGCATTACCATAGGATTCAGCTCCGGATACTGCAAGAAACAAGTTGAAATTTTGTAAATAAAACAATTTAAATCATAGCTATGGTCTACAAGTGTCGAGTACTGTCATTAAAAGTGTCTGCGGCCTTATGATTTGCCCACTTAATACAAATATACGAATATATATATGGCTAGTTTTCACTATTCAACTGACTGACGGCTGCTTAAAACGCATTGCACGCTCGCATTTATCGGCGAGTCGCATAATAAACTAACAATGGATTGGATGCGAAATTGCCATACAAACGCATTTGATGGCACGCGATGCCTCGATCCACACCCACTATAACACCACATATGATATCATCAACAGATCAACATTAAGCAAATGCACATAGTTGTTAATGCAAACAAAGATCTGGACAAACAGGCAATGCAATGCAGCAACTATTTGATAGATACTTCGTTATCTGTCAGCTGCCAATTGTCTATTTGTTTGTTTTTCTCCAGCAATGAGGAAGTCAATCAGATTGAGAGAGACGGGGCATCTCACCTTTTCGCATGCAAAGAGCACGGGCGCTGTGGCCAGGCCCAGTTTTAAATCGGCTGCCGTTGGCTTGCCCATTTGCTCAGAGGAGGAGACAAAGTCAAGCATATCGTCCACCAGCTGAAAGGCCAGTCCAATATTGCGTCCATATTGGAATGCCACCTCGGCGACATTATCATCGGCCTGGGCAATGACGGCGGTCTGCAAAATATAAATAAAAAGGAAAATTTTCAAAGTCAATTGCTGGCCAATCAACTGTCCAAATGGGCACAATGACAAACGCATTCATGCACAACAATTTGCAAATCAACAATTGCATTAGCGCCAACGTTAACGTTTAATGTTAATGTTTACGTTACCATATGCAATTTCAATTGCATATTGTTTAATGTGGCTTACAAGAAGACAGAACTTACCGCCTTCAGCGCATTGGCAATCAATGATGCGGTCTTCCTGTATGTCTTGGTCAGATAGTGCGCGAAGCGTTCATTCTCCGTTTCCCTCGAGCCGAGCTGCATGAATTCGCCCTGAACCAAGTCGGTTAAAATCTGCAACCACAAAAATATATAAAAACAATTAAAATATGTGAATTTTGATTTTTAAAACTATTGTCCTCTTTTTATACAAAAAAAGCGGGAAATGCTATAGCTACTTATAAAAATATATATACAATAATTTTATTGCATACTTTTAGGCACTTAAATTGCTTAAAAACTTAAATCAGCCATTACCGCCTACGGATTCCACACTTGTCAAATAAATGGAAACTTTGTTATTGTTAAAAAAAGCCATTACCGAATTTCTATTTGTTCGATCTTGTTGCGATTTAGTAGGATATTAGTGAAAAATACATAGTAGTCAACGATATTTACCAAATTAAGTAATATGTTCAATATGTTAAAAACTGTTGATGCTGATCAAGAATATATATACTTTATAGGATCGGAGATGCTTCCTTCTCCCTGTTACATACATTGACACGAATACAATATACTCTTTTACTTATTTTTTAAGTAACCGGTATATTAAGAGCGCACAGTTTTCGTAGAAATATTTAATGACTCAGATTTAAAATTTCACGATGATTAAATAAAGTAGCCAAACTTTATACATTTCTCTGCAAATTCCAGAAATTGATTCAAAACACAAAAAAAAAAATTATATTTACTTAAAAATCTGCAGAGTTAAATACATTCTTTTTAGCTGTTGAAAATTTCAAAGTTAGGTGCGGCATTTTGGCCATTTACACAGATACACAGATCCACGCTCATGTGAGTGCGAGTGCGTGTGTGTGAGTGCGTGTGACTTCCGCTTGGCTGACAGTTCAAATGCAAAGGGCAAACACAAATGTGCCAAATAGATGAAGTAAATAATAATTCATTGAGAGTTATCCATTCAGTCGGTTGGGCAACATCAAACTAACAATTATTAAATAATACCGCAGCGAGGGCTGCTCAATTAGTATATACATATTATGATGACTTGATGATGTTAAAATTAAAATCGCAAGCTAATCCTAACCCAAGCCTTTAAAACTAATCCAAAAAGATTTTACGATTTTATTTAAATAAGTAAAAAGCAAAAAGAAATAAGATTTGGCTTTATTAATTTCCTTAATGTAGACCAAAAACAGTCGACAGAAAGGAAACAAAACTTTAGAACTTAAATAGAATTAAAGAAAAGATTGTGAAATTAACAATTAAATTATACATATCAAAAACAATTTTAAATCATATCTAAAAAGATGGATACTTTTTAATAATATTTAATTAGATTCAAGTCATTAATTTAACTTACATTTTTAATAAATTGTTTTCAAAAATAATATTAAAATAAGCCAAGTTAAAATTGCAGAAATATTCAATCAACTGCTAATGTGTAAATGACTTTAAATGAGACTTCCCTGAAACATCCTAAAATAACTAAAGCTTGTGACTTGTGATCAACAGGACTTTTCGGATACAATTTTTCAAACACCTCTCGCAGTTTTGGCGCCATTTTCGTTAGCATTTTAAACATTTGGCGCGCCCTTCGCTTACTTTTGATTTTGTTCGCAGTCGGCGCAACTGTCATAAGTATTTTCATTCATTCATTCAATTATTCACTTTGACTATTTCGCAGGCTGTTGTCAAAATGTTGAACAAACAATTGGCAGAGTAGTCTTTGGTCATCTACACTACACTACATATATTATTTATGTATCTGTAATTACATATGTGTGGGCGCTTATTTACTGGAAAATGTTGTAGTTGTCATTGTATTCGCAGTTGTAGTTGTAGTTGTTGCTTAAGGAGCCCAAGGTAAGTGCCAGAGTCACGGCATAGACACCGATACGGTCATAAATATATTTTTGGCTAAATCCCAGCGAATTGGCTTGTTTAATGCGCGTTATTTACAGTTCGCCTTAGAAGCAAATACAACCAATATCTTTGGCTTTCAATGTTAAGTAATTAACACATGCTGTCTCAAATAAGTGCGTACGACAATTCCAGCAACATGGCAACAGCAATACCAACAACTTAGCCAACAACGATACCAAGTCCAATTCCAATAACAACAAGCAACAACATGAAGTGAAGAGCAACAAATTAAAGTTGCAAGCCTTTTAAGCAGCTGTTGCTGTTGGCCACATTTTTCACTTCATTTGACCGCAAAATAAGAGCAAACTTTATTTGCTTTTCGAATCGCCGTGCAAATTGTGTAGCCATAATAACCAAATGGTATTTCTAAATAAATACATTTGGGCCTTTTGCTGTTTTTTTTTTTTTTGTAACATTGAAAAGTTACGACAAATGTTTTAATGTTTCCAAATCAAAACAATTGTTGCATTGTTCCAACTACAAATTTTTACAACTCTACACAGCATGAACAGAAAGATTGTGAGACCCAAAAAACGCTTAAAGAAATGGCGGAAAAATAATAAAAAGGGAAACGTTTTCGACTCAATACCAAGATCAATTTCATTTTTAATTTGAGGCGAAAGAAATTAATTACAATTCCAATTTCAAAGACACTGCTGTACACACAATATTTATATTTATGACTGTTATACAAATTATAAAATTATAGTCGTAGGAGCCGAAAATAAACATATGGGCCAATTCAAAATAATTTAAACTAAGGGCGAAATTTTAAAGTTGTCAAAAACCAACATGTTTTTTAATAAAAGTTGTTTTTTTTTTTTAAATAAGGATAAGGATATATTTTCAAGTATCAAAATATAAAAATTAGACGATTTTACTGTGGTTTGTTTGTTCAATTAATTCCTCATTTTGTCTCTAGCTTTCATTCATTCTTGTTAATAAAAAAGTGGGCAAAGCAGTCGTCTGAGTGTAGAGCGATAAGCATCTTAAACTTTTTTTAATTTTTTTTTTTAAATGCAAACGCTTAGCCCATATGTGAAAAATGGAATTGTAACGAAAAACATCTCTAATTTACAGTGTCCATATTAAATGAAAATAATACTTTTTGTGTTATATAATACCCATTACTAAATAAATCAAACGATTGATTCAATAGATTCACAAATTAATATATTCAATATTAATTATTGAATCTCTAAATCTAATTTATCACTTTCTGGCTCTCATCCACTGTGTTACTGGTTTAACCCGCAGTATAGAAAGAGTCATAAATTCTCAAATCAGGCGTACGTTCTACAAATATTTCAATGCCGTCAACGTCCTAAAAGCCGTTGAATTTAGTTGAATTTATTCAGACACGTGTTTGGCATTTCAAATGCAAAATTCTGATTCGATGTTGTCGTTGTAGATGAAAGAAAATGCTAAATAGTCGAAAGATACACATACATACATGCATCGATTAAAGTGGCTTATATAGTTTCAAAGCACAAAAATACATAATACATATAAGATATTCAGTTTTAGTTGATTTTGAAATGAAAAGCTAACTGTAGAATAGTGTGGATTTGGCGGGATTTGCTTTAAATATGTTTAAGGAAAGGAAAATTTAATATGATCATAATCGGTATTGATATTCTGGAATATTTTCATTTGCATAATTAAAGAACAAGTTTAAGTTTTATAGATTTCTATCATTTACAAAAATATGTATGTTAAAGTTAATAAATTCAGCACACAAAGCAGCAGCATTTAGGAAAGTCGTTTGATAAACGAAAAAAAAAAATTATGCTAATCGCCGATAGTTTTATGTGTGCATGTGAATAGCTTAAATTTTTGGCAACAGCTACACATTTTCTATAGGGCCAAAAACAATCCAGACACAGTGCCTCCGATCTTGTCATCTTCACGCATTCGTGCACGCCTTCAAAAAGATGTTAGAGATTGTACACGGGTTTTTTTTCTTGTTAGCCATTAGCTCACAGCTCACAGATTGTGTAAACGATGATACATCTGGGATATGAGATTCGGACTTGATTAAGAGCAGCTCCAGATAGACTTTTACAACAGAAAGTGAAATTTTGTGAGATGACTAAGTCAAAGCTAACAAATATAAATATGTAGAAACTTTGAGATGACGAAAACATTTCCATGCCTCAAAATTTCTGATATCCAATTTTGTGACAAACAATGCTAAATTTAATAGATACAAATTATTTTTAAAAACAGCTTAACATTCGGCGCTGCCCAAAAAATGTTTTTTTACTAGGTAAGAAGAATTGGGACCTTTTAGTGCAATGTGCCGAATGCCGAATAATTTAATTTGTTTGTCACAAAATTGGATATTAGAAGATTTGAGGCATGGAAATGTTTTCGTCACTAGATTTTTGCCTAGTAAAAATGTTCTTTTTTTTTATAAGATGTGTATAAACTTTGAGATGATTTGACAAGTCGTCGTAATATTTGAGGAATTTTGAAAATGCAATTAGCATGGCTACAAAAAAACAGACTAGTCAGAGTAAAGATGAGGCGGAAGCCGTTTCATACAATGCAGGTATGCAATTATATGTTCGACTATATGTAAAGCTATTTACGACAATGGGGAAAAAAGTGAAGGCTGCTTTTATATGTGAATGTATGTATGAACTCGCTTAATTGGATGCCCTTCGCCTTTGCCTTGGACTATTCCAGGGTTGCAGGAAGTAAAAACGGAGCTGGTCCCCGCGATTTGTGGTCGTTAACTAAACAAGTTTTTACCAATGCATACAAAGAAGTACACACTGAACAAAACAAGCCACTTTCTTAATTTTAAAACAGATTGTTAATCTTGATTTTTGCAAAAAAAAAAAAAAAAAACTTTTTCTTTTCTGTTTGTCCAACGTCCGTGTGAAATTTGACACCGAATTGAAACGTCTGCGTTCCAGAGTGGGACTTTACACAAAAAGGGGAAATTTTAGGTTTGATTCTCGACGACTTATTTGCCTTTTAAATAAGCTGAGCAGGTAGATACCTAAGCACTATTTGTGTTTGGCTAGATAATTAACTAAGCTTATCAAATATGCATTTACTACTACTTAAAGCTAAGGAGAAACAATAAAAAACTGAGGATTGTGTAATATTTGACCAAGAGCATAAACCTGTTCTTGCTTTAAAATGGCGAATAAAATGCTAAAATTTTAAAACAAATAAAGTTTTAAAACAAACAAAGAACGAACTTAAATCTGTTTGCGATCTAACAATGAACTCAGAACTTGAAGCTACAGATTTGCACGATACAAGTAAAAATCTAATTAAGCTCTAGGATTATTTTTTTTTAATAATTATCTGATCTAATTGAATTCAGAAAATCCTCTTCCGCTGGTCAAATCGATGGGTGCGTTCAGCAGAACAAATCGACAACAGAATGTCGATGAAATTTGTATGATTGTTCTGTTGAGCGGTAGTGATAAACAATCATGATTGTGATATTTTGTTAACGATAAAACAAATCGTATTTGAAAGAACACAAGATTTGAAATTAAAAGAAATTAAATTAATAATTAACTAATTAATAAACTTTATTCATTATATTGGTTTGCATACAAAAAACACAAAGAACCCAGAAAGCGCTGGATTCTGCGTATTTTGAAGGATAAAATATTTCTCTTACAAATATGAAATGCACATACAACATCTTTGGTTTGAGCCCTAGGAAACAAGTTTTGAAAGCAGACTTTTTTTAAAATTCGAAAATTTCAATGGGTACTTAATGGGTTAAGGAAAGATTTGTATCATTCAAACGGTCCCTAGGCCACCAACGTTTTGCCTATGGTCGAATAAATAAACACTTTAAGAAAACTCAAAAAATCGCTCTTTTATGGTGTCCGGATTTCTTTGTCCGCCACTGTATCATCTATTATCTTAAATAAAGCCTTTCATTAAGCATTTTGCGCCTAATTATTTTAAAAATTTTAAATAAATATTAACAGCTTTGACAATAAATAAAAAGACAATTTTAAATTAACCGAAATGCGTTCACCAGAAGCCCATCAACAATTTTTTTGATTAGTGATGCTTGATTACTGATTGATTTGTTTTGAACGCGGCCAATGTTATTAGAGTAAAAATGTAACCTACTACTCTAACTCATTTTCTACGTAAATACTACTAATAAATATTGTTTGTTTTTGCTTGACAGGTTGTGGAAAATCCACTAGCTTAGTCGGAAATTTCCTGTAATACATAGTTTGTGTTTGGTCAAATTGCATTGAAAATGTATTTTTAAAACTAAACAAAATTTAAATATAGATAGATCCATGGATTGCACCATTTAGTCCATGCATATATATTAATAGTTTGTAATTAATTTAATATCTATGCATTCAATTAACTCAATTATGTTGTATACTTATGATGACAATGCTCACCTGACTCAACACGATCGTCACGTCATCGCTGCGCAGACGCGCTATCATAATCGAGGCAATCGACAAAATGTAATCACCAGCCATTGTGACCTGCAAAGACGATGATCGACATGGTGAACAAATGAATGGGTTAAAGATAAGACTAAAAATAAAAACAATTAAATAGTTAAATATTTCAACAAAGATAACCGAATGCTGTTATGGCCAAATTTGTCGATCAAATCAACACAAGATATTTAAATTTGCTTATTGCATTTGATTTGATTTTTGTTGTTTTTTATTTTGACAAGATGATCGTAATGAATGGAAAAACTTAAAAGGTGAATAACGGAAAAAGTCTAAACATCTTTAAGGGCTTTGCTGTGATGCAATCTATTGACAAGGTCTAAAAACAATTAAATTCAAATGCATGCATGGAAATTTTCGGTCATCTTTGATTAAATAAAATCTTTTGAGAGCTGGTTAAACAAGAGATATAATTAAGCATAACATATCCGATCTGATATAGGGCCTACCTTTTTGTGATTCCAAAGAGCATTAACGCTGGGCTTGCCGCGTCGAAAGTCCGACTGATCGATGACATCGTCGTGGACTAAACTGGCCGAGTGTACCATCTCGGAGAAGAGGGCTATTTGTCGTTGTTTGTGTACTAATTGGCTGTCAAGGTAAGGGACAAATATCAATGCTTTTAATCAGTATGTATGTTGTTATAATTTGGCATTAATTGTTATTCAATATTCAGTTTCAGTACGCCAACAAACATTGTGCGCAGTGTGCACATTTCGCAAAGGCCTGCTAATCATTACACTGCGTAACAAAAGTGTGTCAGTCTGGTCTAACTGACTGACTACTCACTGCGATTCGTTGTTCAGATGATAGTTTATCGCCTTGGCCATCAGCATGGTCACCATCGGACGCAGCGCCTTGCCCTGGCCATCGAAGTAGTAGCAAGCGATGGTGTCCAACTCCGGCTGTGACGTTCCCGACTGCAGCAACTGCAACACAAAGTTGGAAAGATTGAAGGCTTTTAGCTTTAGCTTTAGCTTTAGAGTTTGACTTTGAATACTGGCTCTGAGTCAAATTAGCAAATATTTGTTGGAATTTGACAAAGTTAACATCAAATAACTACGAAACTTCCATTTGAACTATTGGACTAATTGTATACCCTGTACCGCTCTAAATTAAAGTAAACAAACATTTTAAATATTATTTATCCACATTTTACAAATTAAAATAATACTAACATTCATTAAGCTATTTTAATAAAAACTAACAAAAATAAGTTCAAATTTTTTTTGTTTTTTTTTGTATTTTATAAAAAATTAAATACAGTACCCGACAAAGAAAACCGGACACCATAAAAGAGTGGTTTTTGAAGTTTTCTTAAAGTGTTTATTTATTCGACCATAGGCAAATCGTAGGTGGCCTAGGGACCGTTTGAATGATGCAAAACTTTCCTTAACCCATTAAGTACCCATTGAGATTTTCGAATTTTAAAAAAAGTCTACTTTCAAAACTTTTTTCCTAGGGCTCAAACCAAAAATGCTGGGATGCAAAAATATTCTTTTAACAATTTTAATAGTGACTGCAAAAAAAAGGCACTTTTTGCATGAAAATGAGGAAAAATTGCCTTTTTTGCCATTTTCAAAAAATTATTAAAAATACTAGCGAAAAAATTTATGAAAAATTTTTTTTGCAGTCACTATTAAAATTAAAATTGTTAAAAGAATATTTTTGCATCCCAGCATTTTTGGTTTGAGCCCTAGGAAAAAAGTTTTGAAAGTAGACTTTTTTTTCAAATTCGAAAAACTTCAAAAACCACTCTTTTATGGTGTCCGGTTTTCTTTGTCCGGCACTGTATTTAGAACATAATTAATCCGCCCAAAATAATAGTATTTGAGCAGAATATATAATAAGCCCTCTAGAAGTATTGTGTTTTGAAATTAATTTGAAAGTTTTATAATAATTCTATTCAATCAGTTTATTCAAGAAACTAAAAAATTATATATACCCTCTTAGCATGCTCACGACTCCAGAGTATTCAAAAAAATTCCCAATTTTAAATGGAAAAAAAACCCTGACACTGCTGTGACGCATTTATGTAGTTAAGATGTTTAAAAAAAATAAAAATGGAAAATAACAAAAAGATGACGAGGTCTTAAAAATGCTGCTAATATGTGATATATATATTACAAATGTAGATGACAATAGAATATATTATGTTTCTCAGACGAAACTTGTTTTTATATTTTTTGTTTTTCCATTAACTTTAATATAATTTAAAAATAATTAACTTGAAAACCCAATCATTCATGTTTCCTTTTAGACAATTACTTGACACATTCTCATCCTGTTTCTGTGATTCTTAAAATGTAATGTCAAATTGATTGATTGAATTGTAGTCATACAATACTTACATCTCTAACATCGTCATAAAAGTACTTGAGTTCATCGTCGAGTATTATATATGGATCGATTTGTACTTCTCTCACGGGTCCAGCGGGCTGTTGTGTGTGGACAGAGCTATGATTGCGATTGTGACTACAGCTGTGTGAGTTGTGCTGGAAAATGAGAAAATGAGAAAAACATAATGGAACAGAGGTCATTTGGTGAACTTAACATAAATTGCTGCAATTAATAGTAAAGTGTGAAAATTGCAGGAGTAAACAAATGATCGGATAAACGGTCATAACTCCAAAGAGCCAAAGTAACTAAACAACATGTATAAAAACCGTTTCTGAGTCACTTAACAACTTTCAATTGCTGCCTGTTGCTGCCAACACTAACGAGTTTTTTGTTTGCCGCCTCACGGCAAGTGGCAACGGGCAACGGGCAAGTGGCAACGGGGCAAGTGGCAAGTGGCAGGTGGAGGAGTAACTCTTTTTTTTTTGACACTTAAATTAGACGGCAGCAACAAGATTAATAACTGGAAAATTGCAGCGGCAAATCGTCAACAAATTGAAGTTTATTATTTAACGCCTTCGTCGCGACTCTTGACCTTGTCGTCAATTTCAATTTCAACTCAAGCTCACAAATCCTTTTGTTGTTGTTGTCGCGCCACAACAAAAACAACAACAATGCGTAACAAATCGCAAACAACGCATTGTGGAGTGTGGGCCGTTAGAAAGAGAGCGACAAATAGAAAGAAAGGTGTAGAGAAAACGAGTGAAAGAGAGAGAGCACAGCTGGTACAAATGATATTTCACAGTGGTACAAAATCTTATGTTCACTTAAAAAATGAACTGAAGACAATAAAAAAGTTAGTAAAACTTTACTCTCTCTACTGTTAAACAGAAAAAATACCAATAAATACCAGGGATTAAAACCGTAACAATAACCGTTACCTTTAACCGGTGTTAACCGATTGAAATTGGTAACCGTATCTGAAACCGTAACCTAAACAAAGCTCTTTATATTGTACCGGCCGAAGAACCGAAACGATTCAAATCGAAATAACCGTTTGGTAACCGGTTTATGCTTACCGTTTATCCGTTCAAAAAAAATTTTGGTATTAATGTGTAATAGTCGCTTTTAAAACTCTTTTTGACATAAATATTTAATTTGCATAGAAAAATCTTTTTTAAACTAAAAGAATTAAGTATATATCTTAACATATTCTTAGAAAAATTACTTTTTTTTGTGAACCTAAATCATACCGGTATTTTATAACCGAAACAAACAAATAACCGGTAACCATTACGAGCCGAAACCCAAAATTCTTTCTTAAACAAAACCGTAATCGATACCGATATTCAATTCGGTTTAATACCCTCTGATAAATACAAATTCAATCGTCATTATTATTTTACTCTCAAAAACAAACTAAAAGACAGAACATTATTAAAAACACTACATAATTGATGCTAAATATTAAGAATCGGATTAAAAACTGTTTTCATTACGCAGCTATGAGAGGGATTAGCTGAGATATAAAGTTTTTTCCATGTATCGAATTTCAAATTTTAAAAATGGATTGCATACATTTTAATACGTAGGCTGCTATATATATTTCTGGCCTAGGCAACAATAAGTGTTGCCAGGTGCAATCTGATATTTCCATTGGAAAGGTTGACATTTTTTAGCATAACATCACTCAGAACGTGTTGTCATTTAATCGTGAATTGTTAAACTTACAGAGCTTTGAACAATTAAATTCCGTTAAAAAAATGGAATTGACACGTGAGCATTTTCGTGCGATCATTTTTCACAACTTTCGACGTGGATTATCCAGACAAGAGTGCATCGATGAACTTAAGTCTTTGTATGGCGATCAAGCACCATCCTATAGCACCGTGAAAAACTGGTATAACGAATTTAATCGTGGGTCGCAGTTCGCTCAACGACGAATTCCGTGAAGGTCGTCCAAAAACGTCCGTTGTGCCAGAGAACATTGATGCCGTGCGTGAACTAATAATGCAAGATCGTCATGTGACATACCGGGAGATAGAGGCATCCTTGGGCATTTCTCCCACCAGCATACATTCGATATTACATAAACACCTGACCGTAAAAAAGGTTTGTTGTCGTTGGATCCCGCACAATTTGACAATCGCTCAAAAAAAGGCTCGTGTCGATTGGTGCAAAGAAATGTTGAAAAAATACGATCGCGGTGCTTCAAAAGATGTTCATAAGATCGTCACAGGTGACGAATCTTGGATCTATGCGTATGAGCCCGAAACAAAACAACAATCGACCGTGTGGGTCTTCGAAGACGAGCCAAATCCAACGAAAGTTGTTCGTGGAAGAAGCACTTCGAAGCAAATGGTCGCCTGTTTCTTCGGCAAAACTGGTCATGTGGCGACTGTTCCGCTTGAGCAACGAAGGACGGTCAATTCTGAGTGGTACACCACAATTTGTTTGCCTGAAGTCTTCGGCGGAGAAATTCGAAAAACAGACAAGAGAAGACGAATCATTCTTCACCATGACAACGCGAGCTCTCACACATCGGCTCAAACCAGCGCCTTTTTGACCGGCCAAAACGTCGAATTGATGGGTCATCCGCCGTACAGCCCTGACTTGGCACCCAATGACTTCTTTTTATTCCCGCACATAAAGAAAAAAATGCGTGGTCAACGATTTTCGTGCCCAGAAGATGCTGTTGAAGCGTTCAAAAACCATGTTTTGGAGGTGTCTCAATCGGAGTGGAAAAAGTGCTTCGACAATTGGTTTGAGCGCATGCAAAAGTGTATAAATCAGGCTGGAGAATACTTTGAAAAACAATAAAACAATTTTTGATGATAAATATTCGCATTTTCATTATTAGGCCAGAAATATATATAGCAGCCCTCGTACTATGTTTATCTAAATTAAAAATCACTTTTCCAACCGATAATATACTCCACTAAGATAATTTAACTATCTGCCGTTGACGACTGAATCATTCTTCTTAGTTGCTTTTTTTTAGCTTCCTCATTATCAGATTATATGCAAGATTTTCTCGCCATTTTGGCATTTGTGTTGTGTGTTGTCTCTTGTATTTGTCAGTTTGCAAGTCTGTCAATAAAAGCGCTGTGCATGTAAACACGATAACATGTAAATTTTATGTTACCAACTGTCAACAGCAACAACAACAACAACAACAACGGTGAGCGGTAAGCGGCTCCCAAACGAAGTCAACTTTAACAGCCAAAGCCAATTGAGGTGCAAATATTTGTGTTCAGTTATGTGATGTGATGTGAGTGTGAGTGTGAGCTGGGCGTGGCTGTTACGCATAGACCAACAACCAACAACCTGTTGACCCAGTTGCATGCAGATCCTGGCCATAATCAGTTAACGCCCTTGGCAACAATTGGAACTCGTCTTCAGCAGCGTCATAAACATTATCATAATATTAATTGAGGGTCTTTGGCGCACGTGTGGACTAACATGACGCCCCAACTGGTTCGATGATGATGACTTTTCATTGATGTTGGTCGTAAAATACAACACATATACATACATATACATACGCAACTTTGAGTATTAATAAATAAATCAATGATGACCATCGCTGGCCTTTGTGTTCATTCAAAAAGATCTCTTCGCCCGCTCGCATTGGACTTGTAATGACCCAGTTTCATATTAAGTAAGAGTGTACATATGTGTCATAAATTCCTACATATGTACTCACATACATACACACACACATATCGATGTTTAGCGGCTTTGACGTATAGAAAGCGTTGGCCAAACTCAACTCAACTCAACTCAGTTACAAAATCAACGCATCAAATTTAAAAAGCCAATTAAATTCAGCTCGTGAAAACTTTCATTTTCAATATGTGCGTTAAATTAAAATTAGTACAAAGGCAGCACCCCTCGCCTCCCTCTTTCCCTTCATAAACTGTTTGCTAGTTTTAAAAATAAAAATAATAAAAAAAAAAAACAAAACATTTCATTTCCTTTTTTTATGCTTTTCTGTTTGGCCAACAAACGTGCAAAAATGCATTTAATTGTGGCTATTTTTGCGTTCGCAAAATACGTTGATGGATTTATAAATTATTTAAACAGTTTTTATAGCCATTGTGGCTCAAAGCAGCCAACCGACTATTCCGTCTCTCTGCAAGTCAAGTTGCTTCAATCGTTTGCGTGTTACACCTGACAAAGTTGCACCTGTCCAGAGATCAGCTTCTGTAATCTGCAATTGGCAATTGGCAATTCTTAAGGATCTCGTTTTTGGCCAACTACCAGCTATTGAACTATAATTGTGGCACTGTCGAGCTGCAAATTTAAGTGCAACTGCCTCGATTTTCTGCTGCTTGATGTTGCATGCCTCGCAAAAAGAGGAAGCAAACTATTCGTTGCACTTGGCTGCCAACGACGAGCTGAGGACTTTGACTGATTTTAGTTAATGCTTTGCTTATATAAGAAAAGCAAAAAAAAAACAATGGAGGAAAACCAAATCCAAAATGCCATGATAATTATGAAGCTCATCGCATTGTCATTCAAATGTATTACAATAAATTCAAGTTACTAAGTCTGATAGTAAACAAAAATAATACAAAAGAAAACAATTTATATTCTCAGCTACGAATATATGTTAAGGTTAATTTAGGGATAACCCAATTTTACCATCAGAAAATCCACTGAAATCTGTGAAATTTAACTTTGCTGTCAATTGTCATTGTGTCAAAGTGATACATAAAGTATTATAAGTCACATATGTACATAGGCTTGACAAATTTTAAATAAAGTCCAATAAGTCCTGTACCAACTGTTTTCTTAAAAGTTATTTCGAACAAATTATCAACTTTGCTTACGGTCTAATCTAAGACCTTGCTTGGCACTTTATCTTTAAGAAATACAAAAAGACATCTGTGAAAATGTCACTTTTACAGGTTTACAGCTGCACAATAATGGTTTCCATTGTCGTGAAATTTGTAGCGACCTATTATTGTTTAATGCCGCTTCAAACTGTTGACTGTTTGCTGTCATTTCTTTGCCATTGTCAAGTTTTGTCCGTTGCCTTTTTAAATTTTTGTAGTTTAAGCCAAAGAGCATTAAGGTTTATCTTGGGCTGTAACCGCAACCGGCAAGTTGATTACAAAAAGCGAAGGGTTCAAAAACTGATTTGAATTTTAAAATAATATTTGCCACACATATAAATAATATAATTTTCTGTTTTGATTATGTTTTTTATTTGATATTTTTACAACTCTATTTCAAAGATCTATGCCTAAATTAAAATGTAAAATAACTACCAATAATTTTTTTTATGATTCTATTGAGTAAAAAAATGCTATGTAATTATAATAATTGCGCAATTTTTGTTGTTAAAATTAACATATTTATAAGTATCTCCATCAGTTGAGTTTCTGCAAAGCGTTATGTTAATTCGAATTAGGGAAGTTCGACTGCGTTTTAATTTTTGCCGATTTTCATGCAAAGAGAGGGTATTACAGTAACTTATTTAATTGCTGTGAAAAAAAAAAAAAAATGTAGATACAAAATATGCGCAACGTTCGACAACATTTGTGGCACTTAAGACTGCGATGCGTAAACTGTAAATTGAAAGACAAGCGCCAAGCACACACCAGGAAAAAATGCAAAGCAAATAACATGTGTAAATACATAGATGTATACACGTTTATATGGCTGAAATTTTTGACTTGGAGCCTCAGGGCGCTCCCACGATATAATCTAACGGATTTCGGATTTCGAAGCGATTGCAATTGAAGATGAAAGATGAAACTGATGAATAGCCACAAACAAATTGAAATATTGTAAGTGACACATGCAAAACGACAATAAAATATAAAAAAAAGGTATGTATACAAAAGTTTTAACAGTTTTCAAGTAGTCACAAAGTGAGCTGATTGATGCAATTTTGATTGAAAGCAAATCATGATTGAAAGGCAGACAAACGATTGCAAAATTTTGCATTTTTGTTATTGATTGCTTTATTGTCAGCATCTATTGTGTATTGTGTGCTTTTATATTCATTGAAAAATCACAAACGATTCGCTATATAACACTGAAAAGAGTGGTTGTAGTCTTAATTTTGTTTAACAAACGCTGAGATACTTTAGTAAGAGTATGAAATTGCAGATTTCATGAATTTTTCAGATTCCAGGGTACCTTGTAGTTGATCCTCCTCAACTAATACAATTATACCTATATTTTACTCATTTATAAAGGGCATCTTCTACAAATTCTGTTACTATTCGAATGCAATTTTGTTAAAGTCCATTCGGAAAATAGGCAGTATCTACGTATGCACGTTTGTATCTATTAACGTTTTAACATTTTAAACCGAGTGCTTAACCGTTTTAAAGCGGCACGCTTTTGAACCTTAAGTGTGCATTAATCAATTTGTAAATGCTAAAAAAAGTGCTTAGAACTTTATGTTAGAGCTTAACTAAAAACGTAAGCTGCAGAGTCTAAAGCATTTTTTATTAGATAAAATATAGTTATAAGATTAAACAGACTTCTTATTTGCTGAACAATTTACAGCGCTGACAGTCTCCAATTTTTATTTTATGTGATCATTTCAATTATTTAGTATTATGTTCATACTAAGTAAAAATTAAACATGTTTTTATCAGTTCTGAATCTCTGCAGTATTTAATATAAAGAGAGAGAGAAAAGGAGACAGCATTTGGCATTTGAAAATTATTGTAACAGATATTAAGTGAGAACGAAAAGAACTATAAGCCAAAATTATACAGAGGTGTGCGAAATAATAAGAACAGCATATGAGAAAAATTAATTTGGTAAAGAAAAGTGTTAAAAAAACATAATTATAATAAACCCTTATATTATTTGAATAGTTCACATTTTAAGCTATGTATATCCTAAAAGAGTTCAAGTCCTGCTGTGTCCTTATCTTTTATAATGTCAACTTTGTTGGGTTAAGTCGAAATTCAGGTGTGCGAAAGAATAAGAACAAAGTGAGAAAATAACGGATTTTCGTTTTCTACATAAGTTTTAACAATTTCTAAGTATACCCTTAGTTGCCTACATTTAGCATAAGTGGGCTCCGCCCCTTATCCGGATCATTTAGACTCATCGGGACTTTATAGAAGCTATGAGAACGCGGCATCTGGAGATCTGGAGGAGTATTCTTCCAAGTGTTTTCTTCTTCTTGTCACAACTGTCCAAAATTTTTTGTCCATAGCATCTCTCACTTCTATCGTTATATTATTTATTGATGATCTACTAAGTTATGGCTCGGCGAAAGAGTCAATCCCTCCTTAACATCAATATTAAGACCTTATAAATTTAGACAAAAACGTGCTATCAGTAAATCTAGAGAAGCATATTTGTTATAGGTTATTAAAGAGTATCTCCTAGTAAATCACTCTAGACTCGAATAATGAATAACAGATCAATTTTGTTATATGCTTTACCTGTTTATAAGGTATCTTCCAGTCCACCACTCCCACACAAAAAAGTCTATCATATTTGTGACGACTTCTAATTGATACCTGCCTTTAATAGCGAGTGCACCTGATCATTAATTACAGATAGAAATAACGAATGCACTGTAGAAGCGGAAGCTACCCGCAACCGACCAGCAGCGACAGCAGCAGCAGCAGCAACAACAGCAACAGCAACAACAGCCACAACAACAACAATGGCCAACATTAAAGTATTGGCCAAAAGCGGCCAAGAAAGTAAGCAGCGTTTTGTTGTTGAGGGCCGTGCCAAAGACGACGACGACGACGACGACGATGATGGCAGAGGAAGACAAAGACGAAGACGAAGCGCGACACTTTGGACTTTCCCTTTTTGTCGTCATCGTCGTTGTTGTCTTGGACTTTGCTGACATAATCAAAAGGCCGCTTACTCTGTGAAGGAGTGAATGGAGGAATGAAGCAGGGAGCGGGAAAGGAAAGGGACAATTGGCTGCATAAATCGCGCATCATGGCCGGTTAGTGGTATTTTCTCTGTTCGATTTTGGTTAATGCCAACAGCAACAACAGCAGCAACAGCAACAATACCAACAACAGAGGCAGCAACAGTTGTTGCCCTGTTGTCTTCTTCTTCAGGAGAGGCGTTAACATGCGTGTTAACATAACAACACACTGACGAGTCGAAAACGCACGGATTTCAAGTGAGTGTGAATGTTGCTGAGTGTTAGGCACTTGGTATTTGGAATTGTATTGAATGAGTACTCGTAACATTTACATTCGTATTCGCATTCACACTGAGAATGCTTCTAAAGCAGCCGTTACGAACCGCCAATTGACGATATTTGTTGTGATTTGATGTCAACATAAATTCGTTGCAACGTTGCGAACGATGTCATCATTGACATGCGTCACGGTTTTATTACTTTGAAAATAGGCTCATCAATATTTAACTAAGTGCATAAACATACCATAATTTTACACATTTAGTCACGGCAATCTGATGGAATCATCTGAATACTCGCAGAGTGCTCTGCTCATACTCTAAATCAACAAAAATTCGATATTCGCAATGTGACAGTAATGCAAAACGATTTTTATAATAATTTTTAGAAACTTCAGTCCATTTGACTAATGTAAACAAGCGGGAAGGGCTAAGGTCGAGTTCCCGACTATAGAATACCTGTTACTTATTTAAATAAATAGAAAGTATTTTTATTGCATACTTTTAGGCACTTACATTGAAACTTAAATCAGCCATAACTACTGTTTGTTGGCCGATCTTGTTACAATTTAGTAGGCTGCTAGATAAAAATAGTAGTTAAAGTCAACTACAAAAAAATTTGTGGGTGTGGTATCTATTTGCGATTTGCGGAGGAGCAAAAATTGAAAACAAACTTGATCTGCGTTGGGGTTTATAAAAGTCTACTTTATACTTTATAGGGTCGGAGATGCTTCCTTCTCCCTGTTCCAAACATTGCAACATATTTTTCAAGTAACCGGTATAAAAACGCTCTAACTAAGATGTATTCGAGTTTTATTTGTTCAAGAAATATTTGTTTCGTTTTTTTGCCTTTGGCTTTTGGTTCCTGTATTTTACAGGTACAGGATCGCAAAAAAAACGCGATCATTTGAAACTACATTGGCTTCAACTTAAAAACAACTTAAAAGCTTGGAAAAATTGTTTCAATTTCTGGCATTGCGAGTTTAATAAGTTTGTAATTTATAGCAGTAGACAGTTCAGCGATCGCGATTATAGCAATATGTCAAAAACTAGTCACAAACTAGTCCAACCGAAAATTAACGGCTGCGATATACCCTGCAATATGAGATATACATATACAGAAGAAAATATGACTTTAATAGAATAGAAATTTGAAAAACTTGAATTTTTATGAAATTATTCATTGCATATTTTAATTTTTAAATTTAGCTATTTACGATTCACCTCTAATAAATTGCGTGTTTACGGGGTATATAATTGAAAAGACAAACATAAGTTTGGAGACTTATTGAAAACAAGTTGCCAAAATGCGAAAAACCAGTAAAATTCAAGTTTATCCTGCGACCAATTCCAAATTGAGAAAAATAGAAAAAAAAAAAAAATTCCGAAAACAAAAATAAAACATAAATTGCCACAAATTAATGCAAGCTTAATTGAAGAGTATTTACATAGATACTTATTTGTTATCGTAAAGTGTTATTGTTGTTGTTGTTGAAACAGGAAGTCAATGCATAATGTTGGAATGTCATTGGTCGATTCATGGCAAACAATTTACCAACTTTAAATGTAAATTTAGTGAAATCTTTTAACCAAATTGCGACAAATATGAGCTATTTAATACTCTCACAAGAGAAAAATATAAGATTAAACTTTTAGGTATTCAAAGTTTCAGAATATTGAACAAACAAAACAACTAAACAAAATAAGGCGATGAAATTAGCAGTGAGCGTGGCCACGTCAGGGTCAACAAGCTAAAAGGGCCAAAACAAATAAGACAATCAACCATTTGTATGTAGATATATACAGATATATACAGATATACATATATGCAGATATCTGTGCATATAGTATATACAACAAATAAGATACTAATTGATAAAGCTTCAAGTTGGTTAATGCCTTCAAAAAAGCCAACTTCGCTGACCGACATTGATGGAATGTGGGCCGACAGCTGGGAACGGCCTCCCAGACAGCCTCCCTGACTGATTGCAGCTGGGATTGGGACTGAGTTTCAGGTTGAAACTTTGGCGGTTATGCAACTGTAACTGTTTTTGTCCAAAACTTGCTTTTTACAGTTACACGGCGGCGCTTCTTTTGCTTTCAAATCGAAATTCGAAAATGTTTCTGAAGGGAAAAACAACGCCGAAATCATTAACAGTTAACAGCTTTGGCCGCAAGAGCCGCCAATCAATGCGGCTCCAAAAACCACAAAACCAGTTTAGGACAACAACAATGACAACAACAACAGCAGCAGCGGCGTTAACGAAACGCATGCGTCTTTGGAATTGGGTCAGCAAGTACGAGCCAAAGAAATGAAGCGAAAAAGCCAAAGCTACTACCAAGTCCAAGACCCAATGCAGGCCCAAATGCGGGCCCAAAGCGACCAACACAGACAAGACAAGCCACAACAACAGCAGCAACAACAACAACTATTGGCAGGTGTAAGGCAGGTGAATGAAAGTCGCTGCCGACGCTGGCGTCACTGTCGACGCTTAGGCATGAACGGGTTCGAATTAATATTTTCAGTGGACAATGCACAATGAAATCTTAAGTACATATCAGCTATGCACCTTTGACTTCAACTCAATCCCTACATCTATTTCTATCTCTGAATCTTCCTCTTTCTATATAAGTCTAGTATTTCCTTTTTCTCTTTGCCTATATCTCTGCATCTCTGTCTTCCTTTAGTTCTATCCCAGCTATTCTTCTCTTTCACTTCTTTCATTAAAACCTAAATCGCTGCGCTAGTGACGAAAGCATCACGAAGACTACGAAAGGCGATATATAAATAAAGGAAGAATGGAAAACTTGCTATGACTGTTCGATCAGGTTGAGTTATACACCGATCGAAAGTTATAGCGGAAAATCGCTAAAACCCGCTAAAATCGACACCCCCACAGCATCTAAAGCAACAGCATATGTTCTCTATATCTTCGGAAAGGTTTTTTAATAATTTATATGTTAAAATTGAATATCAGAAATTTTGGGGCATGGAAATGTTTTCGTCACTAGACTTTTACCTCGTAAAGAGGTTTTTTTATAAGTATTCTCTACCCCATCATCTAGCTCTCCTTTTATCTCATAATCTAACCTCACCATTTTCCTTTTTCAATCCTCTTCAACTTCCCCAAGCACTTCCCCTTTCTGTACTACCACTAGCCATATCTCTTCCTCCACCCTTAAGAACTAAATTTATATTCGTTATGCATATATTCTTTAATCGTTATCATTTTGCATATTTAATGTTTAGTTTTCTGAATACATATGACACTGAATACACTCTGGTTGCATTCCTTAAATACTTTTTTCGGTCAATTCGCTTTCTGGCCAATTCGCTTTCTGGCCGCAACTCGCAAATTCCCAATTGCCGCAGAGAAAGTGTCCAAGAGTCCAAGCCGAAAATGCAGACATGGTAACAAAGACAAAGATTTACGATATGGCTTCATCGTACATATGACAGTTATTGTTGTTGTTAGTATTTAGCCAGAGATTTTGTTTCTTTATTTATGATTTTATTGTTTTTTGCTCTTCCTCTTATTTAAGCTCTTTTGTTTTATTTTACTAACGTAATTTTTGCGAACGACAAAAAAATGTAGCCATTTTGAGCTGAGGTTCAAGAACATCATGAGATTATTTAAATTTTTTAAACTTAACTGCAATTAAATTTCAAAATTAGTTGAGTATTATATAATAAAAATTCCACAATTAAACTTGGTACAACTTCTAGGTTGAAAACAGCGAGAGAGCGAGCAAAGTGAAAAGAACTTAAAGGAAAAATAAGGAAAAAAACCAGCGGGAAGGGCTAAGGTCGAGTTCCCGACTATAGGATACCCGTTACTTATTTAAATAAACAAAAAATATTTTTATTGCATACTTTTAGGCACTTACATTGCCTGAAACTTAAATCAGCCATTACCACCTTTCTTTATATCCGATCTTGTTGCAATTAGGTATGTTGATAGCTTATAATAATAGATAATGTTATTAACCAAAAGAAACGTAATTTTTTAAAAACTGTATGTGTGGTGGCTTTTTGCGATTTGTGGAGGCAGAAAGGGGCGTGGAAAAAATTTAAAACAAACTCAAGAATATATATACTTTACAGGGTCGGAGATGTTTCCTTATCTCCTGTAACAGGGAACATTGTAATGAATACAATATACCCTTTCAGTTATTTTTTAAGTAAAGGGTATAAAAAGATCATATTTAAGCCAAACAAAACTCCAATGATACAAAACGAAAACGAAAACAGGTCTAAAAGTCTGTGCAGTTCGAATTGGTTTCACTTTCGCGAGATGGCATCCATTCAACGGGTGGAGCCAGCGAATTCCAAGCGAATGCGCGAAAAAAGAGATGCCCGCCAAGCAAATCAAATAAAAGAAGCTTTCATTCCCAAATCTACAGATACAGATACAGATACAGATACAGATACAAATACAGATAATCTATGTGTATATCTATAGATAAACTAATACTATTTTAAAAAAACAAATCTCTGCTCTAAACTCATTTCGATCTCTGTCATCAAATTCACACGCAGCCGTTAAACTCTTCACAAATTTCACGCGTTCGCAATGAAAGTGAAAATACAACTACAACAACAATAACAACAATGGCTATAAGAGCGTTAAAACTGACCGCTGTTCAGGCAATTTGTATTACCAATATCATTTCAAAATACCCAATCATGATACTCAACTTAAGCAAATCAGTTTGATTTAAGTCTTTCCCCTGTGGATTTCGTGATGCGCATACATAGATAGATATAGATAAAGATTCATTCAAGATATATGTAAGTATACTGTCCAATACATTTTTTGGCCAAAACAACGCCAACAACAATCTATGAGAGGCAGTGCCGACTGCGACTGCGACGCTAGCGTCGCTGCTTGTCAAATGAAATGAAGAAGAAAGTCAAGTGAGTTTCTTATATAGATGTGACTTCGTTGTTGCTGTTGTTGTTGTTGCTGCTACTATTGTGAACGATGTATTATTAGTTAACGTTTTTTTTTTTTGGCTAGTATTGTCACTGGCGTCGCTGCCACTGCGACGTGCGCTTTCTATTTGCGTTTTTTTTTTCAGTTTTCGGTTTTCGGTTTTTGTTTTTATTGCTTACCTATGATAGAGTTAGATGAACGTATCAGTGTCTAAGGTGTGTGTGTGTGTGTGTGTGTGTGTATGGCGCTGAATGAATTTTTATTTGGTTTAACCAAAAATGTTCAAACAGCAAAAAGTGCATAAATAATTCAACATTTAAGATCGTTGCCAACTGCATACAAAGTTAATATTTGTTTGTACGTAATTTGGTTTTGTCATTGTTTTCTAATAATTCATTTAGTTTAATTTCAAATATTTGTATATTTTAGTATACACTTTATTTTTTATTATATATTTAAACTTGCACTCCGCGGCCCTAATGTGTGTCAAAAGTGTCAATTAAAATGTGTGTTTTTATGGACACTTGACTTTTTTGTACCTTACATTGCCGACACTTGATCCGATCCGAGATTCCAGATACCAGACCTTAGCGATCATTGTTAATTTATGGCAAGACCTTGAAATGTTAAACATTATTAAATCTATTACATTTACAAAGTATTTTATAGCCTGCATAAATGCATGCATGGACTGAACCCAAGTCCATATTGCTCAAATATTGCTATTAAGCAATTAAAACAAACCTCAAGTTCTCATCCAGGGCCGTCGTCGACAGGCGTATAAAAATTGCATGCAATAAAACAATAAACCAAAAATAGCATCAATTATGCACTCATTGTATAGTGTTAAATTGTAAAATGCCTGCATATATTCAAGGGAAGTCCACACACAATGGAGTCAAAAGCAATGAAAAGGAACTGCACTTGTTTCAAGTAAATTGCTATTTACTATTAAAATGATTTTTGAATCAATTAGAAAATCTTATTCACAGCGTAGCTGAAAAATAATTGCTAGTAATTTTGTTATTATTATTATTACGCAATATCATTTGGTTTTTCTTTTTGCAAAATATTAGAATAAATATCAGAATTGTGCAGTAGTAATAATTTGAACTAATTTGGACTTCTGCTTTAAAAGAAAATTTAATGAAACCTTGGGAATATGTATATCATAATAATAAAAAGGGTAAATTCAACAAATATTACAAAAATAATAAGTTAGAGCTTTAGTCAGAATATTTTAAGACACTAAATTCATTAGAATCGATAAATCAATAATTAGTATACTAATACATAGTAAAAACAATCTAAAAAAATTAATTATCTAAATGAATTTAATTGTTGTATACATTTAAAAAAACAAATATACAAGGAATACACAAAAAAAATGTATACCGTGCGTATACGCAATAAAGCACAGTTGTACAGCCACATGTACAGGATACACACATTGCAGTTTGGGAGTCATTGTGCCGCGCTTGGAATGCACAAACAATCAGCTGCTAAACTGTTGCAATAACAAGACGGTAAATGATAAAAAGATATAAATGTAGATATGAGGGCAAACTACAACAATTTTAGTTGTCAAAGAAGAGAGATAAAGATTGAGCGAACGACACACTTGCCGAAATTATGAAATACTATTGTAAGAAAAAAAGGAAAAATGTTTCACCTTGCATATTGTGGATGATGATAAAAATTGCAAGGGAAAACAAAAAAAAACGAGCAACATGAAAAAATTAAAAATAAAAAATATAATAAATAAATAAGTATGACGGGGCTTCCGCCAACAACAACAATAACAACAGCAGCTGCGCCCACTGCAACAGCAACAGCAACAACAACAGCAGCAGCAGCAACATACTTCAGTGTCTGGTTTTTGTTTTGAGCGTTTTGCTTTTCACGCTACTTGCACAAAAGCAATGGCCAACAACCAATTTCACTTTCATTTTCTTTTGACTTTGCAGCAGAAATGAAAAGCGAACAAGGCAAGGCAAGGCAAAGAAGGCAACAACAGCAACAACCACAGCCACAACAACAACCACAACCGCAGCAAAAGCCAAAGTCACGCAGTCGCATTAGCGGCAAACACTCTGCGCATGCGCAATGCACTTTGGTTAAATGCCCGCACAACAAGTTGACCACGAGTTGTAGCTGCCACTGTCTCTGCCACTGCCTGCGCCTCTGCCACTGCCTGCGCCTGCGCCTCTGCCACTGCCCGCAATGTCATTGTCTCTTTAACTTACCAATAAGCTGAGGTAATCCTGGCCAGCGCCAAAGTTTAATCCATGAAAACTACGCGCCAATTGTTGATTTTGTGTCAACTGATTTGTATTATTATTATGTTTATGTCCTTGCAACGTTGGCGACGCTTGCGACGTTGTTGCCGCCAGGTTGCTGCTCTGCCGCTGCTTCAAGCTGTTATCCAAAAATAATCGCCAGATGAACTTGTGCGCTTGTTGGCGACGCGAACCGCACGCGACGCGACCGGAAGTACTTAAGCAAGCCATATCGATAACTTTTTGTTTTTATTTTGTTTTGTTTTGATTTGATTTGATTTGGTAGGGTTCGGTTAACGGTTTTCTGTTGAATGTTGACTGTTTACTGTTATTAACGAGTGCCTAGCGTTAATTGAACTGGACAACTTGCTTTGCGCCTACAAAATACGTTGATACATGCACAAATTTTGTTAAATTATTAACAGCATTATTAATAAGTTCAGTATTCGAGAACGCCACACAAAGAATGCAAATATGGGAAAGACGACAGACACAATATCACAAGACACACAAACAATGACGATAACGATAGCGACAACGGGATTAAGTTAAGGAGACACAGACAAAGCGCGTTGCTTGCGTCCAGCTACAGCAGCTTCAGCAAAGTGTTTCGGCGTTTTACCTCTGCGTTCGCACGTAGCTCGCTACGCCTGCGCGGCCGACGCTTTTAGTGTGGTGAGTTTGTCGACGCGAGTGTTGGAATGCGAAAGATAGCCGAAGACAAAGGCCGAGCGCATTGAATTTGAACTTGACGTTGTTGTTGGTGCGCTGCAAGACTTGAAAGCATTAAAAATTGCATATCCGTTTCACAGTTTGACAAGCACTGCACTTAGCCTTGTCTACAGTTTACACTTCACTTCTCCTTTTGGCAATACCATACGTTTTGATGTGCGTTAAAACGCCTGTTGCACGACCAGCGTCCACATGTTTCACGTCTATCAGAACTCCACAAATTATGCTTCATATGCTGCTAGTTATTATTCGATTCAATTTTGCCTCGCTTGTCATTTAATTTTTACTCAAACCTTTGACCACATAAATTTTTGTTTTGACGTAATAATGCAAAATCAGCTGTGCAGGCCGCCGACTGAAAAAGCCAGAGCTGACAACTTATGTTCGGACTGGCAGACAAACAGCTGTTGTGCACATTGTGCAAATGAAATCATCGATATCACTTGCTTTCTATTCAACAGTCTATATCTATTTAGTTTGCTTATTATTAAAACATTTATGTTGTTAAAAGATAAGTTGAATGAAATTACAATAAATATTTATATATTCATTGTTGATAACACCATACATGTAAAGTATATCGATATATTGATATCCCGATATGTTTAACATATGTTCTTTCCTCGTTATAACACAATTAAATGTGGACACACTGTTCATTTGTGCATTTACATAAACTGTGCTCAAAATGTCTCGTAATTTGTTTTTATCAATTAAAAACCTAATTAGAAATTTGGAAAACCTGTTTTTGCCATACGGTGGACAGCAACCGGCATTAGCATGTATTGTGCAACAACATAGCAGCTCCATCAGCAGCAGCAACCCACCACAGAGCTTTAACCTAAAGGACATTATTGGAGATGGCATTCTCTGGGCCGTGCCCAAGCACCGCCGCAGTGTGGAGAAACGTTTGAATCGCAAATTTGGGGTTCCAGAATATAATTGGAAGCCGCTAAAGGAGAAGAGAAATCTGCGATCTTGCCAAAAATGCGGCCACGATCATGAGCTGGGTGTTCTGTGTCGTAAGTTAGTTTAATTAAGAGATTAAAAATATGTTTTAATAAATTTTCAATCAACAGCTTTCTGCTATGACAAAGTGCGGAAGGAGACGCAACTGATGCAGGACAAAATACAAGAGCAGCTTGGCCTGGAGGCCATCGATCAAGAGGTTGTTGTGCTGTATGAAGGGGAGAAGGGAGAGCAATCAGCGGACAACCTTAAAGGCAAACGAATTGTGGAAATGCAAAAGCCACGTCCCATGTGGTTCACCAAAAATCTGTTGCAAAAATCCACACAGCAAACATCAGAAACCAAAGAGGTTAAACCATCTGATTTGGGCTAAGCTATCGTTATTTCTATATCATCAATAAAGTGCAGTTTGTTAACAACAGGCAACATGTTTATTTCGCTTAAACTGTAACGATGCAGCTCTCTTCAGAAATCCATTGTTGAAATCTTGCGCGCTCATTGGTTTTTTGCCCTCCAGACGGATCTGTGTAACTTCCAGTAAAGAGCTTTCTGCACAGCCAATCATAAGAGATTTGCGCCCACGATGAAAGGTGAATTGACCAGGAGGTAGAGGTGATTGATCTGGTGATTGATCCAGAGGCTTTTGTATCTCTATAAGCTGCACTTGTTTATCCACAAAACTTGTGGTCAGACACTTGAATCCATATAGAGCACGATATAGTGTATACAGCTGCGATGCAGTTTGTTCAGACCACACGATCTCCGTAATACGCGATGTTATCTTTGGTGCTGCGAGATTAAAAGAAAGCTAGTTTATTATATAAGAGCCATTGCCTTTTATTACATACCAAAACTTGCAAGTGTTTCGTCTTGTGGCGTCGCATTTGCAAGTTGGTCCTTTAAATTATTGACTGTATCCAGAAGCAATTCAGCACCCAAATGGGAGAGGGCAGAATGGAGCTCTGGCATAAATATATTGCTTCTAATGGGTAATTCACGTTGAGCCAGGATCTAAAAGAGTTTATTTACTGTAGGGTTATGTTGGTATCAATGCAAAATAATCGTTTACATACATCGCCAACGTCAAAATGATGCGGCTGTATCTTCATAATAGATACTCCCGTTTTGGTGTCGCCTTTCATGATAGCGTAGATTATAGGAGCTGCACCTCGCCAACGAGGAAGCAAACTGGCGTGAACATTGATGATTCCGCTGGGAAAGGCATTTATGATGTGCAGAGGTATCATATGCCCAAAGGAGACAACCACGCCCACCTCGTGTCCTGCACACTGTTCCGCCGTTATAGGCCATCGATACAGAGGAAGCTTCTGCAACTCGGCGTAGCTTCGGACACAGTTCGCGGGACTCTTGAAGGAAGTAACGACGCCGACGTCAACTTTGTTTTGATGCAACTTTTGTAAACTTGGCAATGAAAAGTTATCGGTTCCAAAGAACAGCACTTTCGGTGTTTGACAGCTTGCAATACATCGACTTCCAATTTGAGATATATTTTGAATAATTTTTCTCTTGTATTTAAAATAACGATTAAGTAAACATCTCGCGTACAACATAACTTTGGAACGGAAAATTTACTGACGATAGCTTTGAAATACAACTCTGCATTTGTGGGGGCGATGAATAATAATTCCTTTATCGATAAGTACGTGAAGATTATCGATCAACAACCCTATTGTTCATGCTTTTTTCTAATCATTTTCCTTACATTCTTGAATTTCAATATTACATGCATTTTGTGCATTTTCTTAACAAAATAGAGTTATTTGTGTAAGCTGTCGATACCTTTTGTGAAGTCAAATCACTATCGGCCTTTTGAAGCCGTTATATTTTACACTGAACCGTAAAAGTAAACAAAGACAGCTGAGCAGTCTCTAGCTCAGCAACAAGTTGGCAGCACAACTAAAATATCGATACAACATACCGATAGAAGGCATTCGTCATCGCAAATTGCAATTGTCGATTAAGAAAAATGAAAACAGAAAAGAAATTTTTTTAAATTCTAATAAATAACACATACAAATAACATAAAATTTGGTGCACTGAAGGCTCAAAATGGAACCAAAAGCTGCCAAAGGCACATTAACATCCTCAAGTAGCTCTAGTTCGACTACCACAGACAAAATGAATTACGCATTGCAAGTGGCGTTGCAGACAATGAAAGAACGGTGCATACAATTGCAGCGTCGTGTCTCCAGCATGGAGGAGGAAAATCAACGTTTGCGTGAAAGCAACGTTGGCACTGCGTCTGCCAATAGCACCAGCACCAACACTGATTGCATTGGCGATGTTGTGTCACTGCGGTCACAGGTAGATGACCTGCAACGCCAAAAGGAGCAGCTAGAGGATCAAATTAACATGGTGTCTAATGAGAATCGCCGATTGTGGTCGCGCCTGTCGAAAATATCAAAGGACCAGACACAATCACCTAAGGAGGATGAAGTAGCAATTTCGTCGCATATTCGAGGCGCCGTTAACACTTCCATTGGTGCCAATCAGAATTTAATTCGTTCGAAAACATTTACACAGCACTCGCCAAATCCTCACTTGCGCCAGAAGATGATTTCAGATGGAAGTCTGGAAGATATCGCACTGGATGATTTTGATGCAAGCGAGGAGCTTGGTTACCCATATGGACTGCAAGTGGAGGACGCTAGTGCCGCCAATGAGCTAGACACCAATCTTGATGCGAAGCAATGCATGGAAGGACTACAAGACTTGCGTCGTGAGGCGATGAAGCAACAGCAAGCGCTTAACACAGCACTCATTCAGCTAGAGACTCGTTTTGGTAAGCTTGGGATTTGTACTGTTGACTCAGTTTTCATTTAAATGCTGATAACTCTCGTATCACTCCACAGCGCTCCAGCCCTGCCCTGACTGTGCCACGAAGGCTGCAAACAAACCGGAAATGGCTGATAAGAGCTTGGAGACAGAGGACAGACTGAGCCATGAGCTAAAGCGATATCACAACGAACATACGTCAAGTCAATCGCATGACACCTTTAATGGTCACGCAACAATACCGATCGTGCCACCGTCCCGTCTCAATATAATACAAGAAAAACTAAAGGCTGATGCCATAGACAAGACTTGTCCCATGTGCGGCAAATTGTACTCTAGCCAAGTGTCGTTCAAGGCATTCCAGGAACATGTCGAAATGCACTTCATTGACGATGCACTAGATGCGGATGGCAGCATGGATAGGCAGTTTGAGTTCATTTCGCATGCAGTGGGTGATTTCTGACCCAACACACAGATCTACTTTGCCACGGAACTCTAGTGCTCACAAGACAATTGGCAAATCAAATTTAACTATAATGAATCAGCAAAAATGATTAAGCGGAGGACGTTAGATTGTATAGACAGTTTGCCCTAAACTGTGATTAGTTTAGTTTAATGGCGTTGTTATAGAATTAGAAAGCAAATTTCACAAAAATGAGTATTTAATTGTTATTCATTTTGAATAATGTATGCATACACGTTTTTATTATTATTATAAGAAGAAAGAATGCAAATACAGAAATAAATTTACAGCCCAAATAATAAACGTTTTGATGGCCAAAAACAACTTTCTACACAGATGACGTTGGTATCGCTGATTTTTGATAGGCATCATTTCCATAAGAATTGGAATTTGCCAGTGACAATCAAGATAAGAAATCTGTAAACTGAATACATTTTCAACGTTCCACGCATGACACCCTTTATATGTGATCTTAATCTGTATCAATTATGAAGTACGCGAGTAATTAAATGGGCTTAATATATGAACAAAACTTGACACAGTTGTCTACTTTTCTGACCCACAATTATATCACAACACATTTAAGAATTATCTTTGTAATATGACATTATTTCCCTTAAACATTCAGAGCGATATAATAAATCTTGTATTGAAACTTAAAAGTATCGTTTACACCAAAACTATCAATTCATTGTTAATCTAATTTGTAAATAAAATCTTTTTTTGTCCTTAAGAAAATTATCATTTTAGGTCTTCGAACGGAAAATTTTATGTTCGAAGCTGTATTAAAAATATATGTCTTTCTAATCAACTTAATATGAATAAATATGCTATTGACACGGTTTTTATGTGAGTACTGAAAGTTAAAAGAGAAAGCCGGTATTATTTAAAACTAGCTCATACATAAGTATCAGAAATTGAATAAATTCTTGAAGACGCCCAACTGTTTATGTTGATGGGCATGTGATAGGCGCAGAAGCATTCACATCAGAATAATTTAAAAATCGAATTAATTAAAAATTAAAAAAAGGGCTTCAATCGAATTGGATCGACTAGAAAACACGTTGAAGTAGAAAACGAAATTCCTATTATTTTAATAATACTTAGAATTAGAGAACTTTTTCGCCTCGAAATTTTCAAGAGATAAAATATAATATATTGAATTTCAAAGCAAAGTTACTCTAACCACTGATAGTAGTTAAAAAAAGATATCTTAAAACAAATCTTTTACAATCTCAGATATCGAAATTTTTTGACTCTTATTAAAATTGACACCCCATTTTAGGGAATTAAACTTCGACTTGCTGTCAACAAATGTTATTTTCATATGTAAATGTAGAATAAGAAACCAAAGGAAACAAATGAAAAGAGAATCTTATCACACTTAAGTAACTTAACGGTCACAGTAGAAATATGACCAATTTGAATTTGTAAATCCATGATTCACATGATTAGCATACAAGCTCATAAGGGGGCTCGACACGCTTAGTTCCCTCGACGATCGACTCTTAATTTCACATAAATTATTGTTTGTATTTTAAATTTGGGCACCTTTTTTTTTATCTTGACAGTATTACACAAATTGTTAAATTGAATGACACTTTTTTGATCCTGTAGTAAGTATTTGCATATGGTCTAATCCAGCGTTGCGTACGTTACATTTGCACGCATATTTTCATGCGAAAACCGGTACAGCTCCCGTTCAGATCGATCAATTTTAATGCAATTTTCTAGAAAAAGCAGTTCTGTGGGAGTACTTTGAAACCAAATTTAAGATAAAAGACTTTCTGTTAAAAAAAAAACATAGGCTTGCTTCAAGTTCCGTCGCGGACGTTACAAAAAATGGAAGAAGATTTTTTTTTAGCAAATTTTGCATAATAAACAAAAAATATCCAAGTACAAAAAGTTAAGTAAAATATATGATCATATCAATATAGCTTAAAAAATATTGTTAAAGAAAAATCTTAATTTTTGTCTGTTGCGAACGTTACACCTTGTATACTATGCACAATTTTACTTCAAATTATTAATATGTATATACACTCACACACTGTTTTGCCCACTTTTTTGACCAAGGAAAGCAAGAGTATGCCTCGGCTTAAAAATGTATAATATTATTAGAAAAAAAAACAACTATTATTAAAAACATTTAGTTTTTTAATAAATTTGAATTTTCGAAATTGGTTTAAAAATATTCGTATTAGCCCATATCTAGATTAGACTGGATGACTCCAGAGGCAATTAAGGATAGAGTTGAAAATATATGTAATTATAAAAAATAAAAGCAAATACATGTAACACTTTTTTGCATGATCAATAAATGTACATACTTATATAAACGCTGGACATATGAAACCACTTCTGATAAGCAGACTCTCATGCTCGCTTGTGAGAGCGCATATACTAGGTACATAAGTTGAATAATTCAGGTCATATGCATGCAACTCTATCTCCCTTTATATACATAAAATTGTTAGCTAACAAGTATGTCTGAATTTTAAATAAAGCACATTCAGATTCTACCAAGCACACTTAAAAGACGTTTTTCCAACCAAGGGCGGATTAAACTTCAATCCCAAAAAGTTTCAATAACGTAAGAACTTTTTTGTTCCCAACATTCTTAAATTTTAACAGATAAATAAATTTGTCTAAATTTACGAATAAAAAACTTTAATCATCCTTCATTCAAAATATTCTTTGGATTTCGAATACAGTGTAATTTTCAGTCAACCACTATTGATCAGATCCTTCTTATCAGTATTAAATTTAATTTTTAAATATGTTAATTACAACAACTTGACCCAGACATTTGATGAAAAATTTAAGATCTTATTTCTAATAAAGATAAGTGAGTTACATTCAGCTTACAACGGTATCCAATCATATGTAGATACCACAAACTATGGGAATGGGTTACTGGGCTCTCAGTTTGGAATCAAATCAAATCAACAAATGCTGCGACTGCGCGCTGCGTGCAGCGATCTCATGGTATAAAAGTTTTGGTCTGTTTTTGGAGACACTTCAGTTGTGCTCGAGCGGTTGCCGCAGCAGCCAAAGTTTTTACAAGTTTCGAATACGAAACGGTTGTGCATAAATATTCAAATTATAAATTAAATAAAAAACTGAAAAAAGTTTAAATTTTAAATAAAAAAATAGCAATAATGCCTACAAATCTATTTCAAAAACTCTTTCTGCTACTGCCACTCGCTTACAATCCGATAAAAAATGGTAATAAGCTGTCAGAATGTCTTATAAAACCGTTGAATAAGTGATTGAATACCATGAGAGAAATCGTTTAGCAAACATATATATTCTTAAAGATTCACATCTCATTCAAGGCGGAACTCATACAATTAATCATAGCGGAAAAAATTCGCATTTGAATTGATGGTTACAAAAAAGAAAAAGAAGAACACACTTTTTGCTTTTAAATTCATAACAGAAAGTGAAATTTTAATTTATTAATCGGTTTCTTAACTTTACTTTCGTTCTTCTAATAGGAATTGATACTAGCACGGGAGGTAGTGTGAATTCGGAATGGAATCATGAGCAAAATGGGCTCGATTGGGAAGGAACTTGCTCGACCGGTCGACGACAGACCCCTATTAGGCTCTCGCTTGACACTGTGAGTACATAGATATGTTCTACTCTATTGGGATTCTGTTTTTCACAGTACAGTTAAAATTGAACTGAGAGATAATTTTAAAATTTATATATTTTATGGAAAATGTGATCATGACTAAAATTTAAATAAAATGGACCTAAAATACAGCTAAATTCTACATTTCCATTTTTTCGTTTACTCTTCAATTTTTTTTTTTTTTTTCATTTAAGCTTTTGAAAACCGTATTTACATTAAAACATAAGCGAGAGGTGGCTATAGTTGAGTTCAAGGGCGTCGGCAGCTTTTCAAGCAGGGGGCCAAAATATGTTTTTTCACGTTTTCACATTCACTCTGGTTGGATTTCGGAAGCTAAATAATGTAAAGTTATGAATTTTTTTTTTTGAGTGGGGGGGGTGCATTGGCCCCTGCCGACGCCCTTGGTCGAGTTACCGACTATAGGATACCCGTTACTTACATTGCCTAAAAACTTAAATCAGCCATTACCACCGATCTTGTTACGATTTCGTAGGATGAGAGCTAAAATTAGTAGTTAACAAACTAAATCCTTATATCTTAAAAACCGTGCATCTGGAGGCTTTTCGCGATTTGAGGAGACTATATCATTTCGGCTGTTGATGCTGGTTAAGAATATATATATGTACTTTATAGGGTTGGAGATGCTTCCTTCACCCTGTTACATACATTTCAACGAATACAATATACCTTTTTAGTTATTTTTTAAGTAACGGGTATAATTATCTTAGTGCAATTTGAACTTAAGACATTTGTTACTATATGGAAATCTTAGCACATAAAGCATTATAAGAAAACAATATTCTTTGGAAATATCAAATTTATTGTGTAGTTAATTGAGCACGAATCAATTTTGAGAAGCGTGAATTAAAATTGGATTACCACATTTCTCATAAGCATTAAGAAAGAGGTGGTTCCCCACCATATAACTATGACAGCATACCGTAATATCCGTTGCTTCCACTGCAAACGATGGAGGCTAATTTGATAAATGGTGCTGGTTACAGCTTAAGAAATTACTTCCGAATGGACCAATTTGCATCAATTTTACGCTAGTTTTCACTCTTAGTCTGAGTCTGTCTCGAGTAAAGAGAAATGGGGAAAACTAATACTTGGTTTATTTAATGTTATGCTTTCTTCAGTCGCTCATCATGCCGCTGCCACGTATTTACTTTGGAAACTATGACGTTAGGCTCAATACCCCGCTGACATTGACAAATAAGGGATATACAGGTAAGTACATTTTATCCATATTTATAGAACACAACACAACAGCAACACAAGGGGCTATAACAGCTTTACAGCTATTTTTACCACTTTAGCGACTTAGAATTCTCAACTGGTTCTAGCGTCTGAAAGATGACATTAGGCTTGGATCGCTGGTCAAGTCAGCACAACGGTATTGATGATAGAAACTGGCATCTCTTGAATCAGCTGTTTACGTTGTTGTTGTATGTTGATAAAATGTCATATCGACATACATTAGAACTCGAACCAACTAAACTCATCTATTAACAAATAGAAAAGTCGTCAAACCAACAAAAAGCATTTATATATTATTTATAATAAGAAAGTAATTTAATTTAAGTTTACTTCTTAATATTAATTGTAGTCGACATGAGTATACCGGAAACACGCAATGGACATAAGCCTTTTATCACTGGAGGCCTTCTCAAGGGACAGTACGTTGCTGAAGGGGTTCACTTCCATTGGGGATCCCCCAATTCACGTGGCGCTGAGCATTTGATAAACAACAAGCGGTACGATATAGAAATGCATATCGTCCATCGCAATACTCGGTACAATGACGTCAGTGAAGCTCTGAACCATCCCGATGGCATTGCCGTGCTGGGCATTATGATGAAGATTGTTAATGTGAGTTTTTTAGCTATTGCATCCGAGAAATCAAATATGCATTACAAATATGTGTTTCCCCAGACTCCGGATCGCATTTATCCCGGCCTAAGAAAGATATTCAACGAATTACCCAATTTGGTTGAATACCATGCTGAAGCAGAGCTACCCGGTTCGATTACGCTGGGTCAGTTGCTGGGCGATTTGAATACTCGTGACTTTTATTCCTATAAGGGGTCCTTGACAACGCCCGATTGTCAAGAGGCCGTCACTTGGACGGTATTTTCTCAGCCCATACCCATCTCGTACTTGGATGCAGCCAAGTTCTGGAATATACTGGACGCTAATGGAAATCCGATCGAAAACAACTATCGCATTCTTCAACCGCGCAACAATCGTCCTGTTTTCTATCGTACTACCAAGAATTTCGGAGGCTATTATGGATAATAACCGGATGAAATTAAAATAGATCAATTTAGGTTTTTTACACAAACAACTCGATCCGCCCAACGTAGAAAGTTAAAAAATAACATACATTTATTTGACAGACACTTAGATGTAACATGACAACTTCATTTTGAGATTATCACCATCAAGTGAGATAGAACCTGAACCCACATTTCAATTTCGCCGATTATGTAAGATAGATTTAAGATACTTATATTTAATTTATTATTTATTGTACAAAATAAATGACTGTGTTATTTTACAACACTTCCTAATAACATTTGTAATTGAAATAACTTTTCTGATTTTATTTATGTGTACAATTCCAGACAGCATCGTTATCCAACTTGTAGGAGACAGGGAAATTGCTTCTTTCTTTTTGTATGTTTTACTTTAATTTGAATGACTGGAGGGGACATTAAAAATTCAGAATTGTCTTAAGATCTCCAGTTATCCATTTTCAACGACATTAACTCACACTCGTTGGAGAGCGATAAAAAATTACAAAATATAAACGCACAATATACTAAATTTGACGACGCACAAATCCAAATGCGGGTGCCAAATTGCCAAAAATAACGATGTGAGCTCACTGAGAAACCCACATGTTGCACACAGTTTTTGTTTTGTTGTTTCAAATATTAAAATGAATAAAAACAAGACGTACTCAAAATAATATATTTAAATATTAGATCGGAGTTGCCTTTAACTGTTTATTCCATATTCTGGGTACCGAATATAACAACTATTTTGTTGAAAAATAAACAGAAGAGACGAAAAGAAAATTGAGTGGTGCTGATTGACTTCCCAAAACATAAAACGGATTTTGACACCAAACACATGGAGTAGACATTAGCATAACTTATTAGCTAACTTATCAAAACAGAAAAATTCATGAAATTCATAAACGAAATTTCGTATTCGCATGCTGGCAATTAATTATAATCATCTTTTAGTATATGTATCTGCCATAGACTCTACAATGCGAAGAAAAAAGTGAAAACGGTTTTATCATTTGAAATTATTTTCCATGTTTATTAAAATTTTAAATGAACTTAAAAGAAATATTTTGAATAAGGATTATGTATTTCACTGTTCTGACCACAGAAGTATCTTACAGATTTAGAAAATTGTAGCCTAAACGAAGAGATCTCAACTAACTTTGCTTTACTAACTTATACAAAAAAACATCTTTACGCGGTAAAAGTCCAGTGAAGAAAACATTTCCATGCCTCTAAATTTCATGACGAAAAATATTAAATTTAACATATAAAAGTATTTAAAAAAAAAAATTGGCCACTCTGCACATTGTGCCAAAGGTCCCAATTGTTCATAATTTATAAAAGGAGTCCTCATTCACAAATTTAAGCTAGTACTTCAACGCTTTGATGACAAGCAAACAAAATGACCTTTCATCTCATTTTCGGAAGCCGTCTGAAATTTTCAAATTTAATTATCTTTTGAGCCAGAGGTCAGATTTTGACGGAATAATTAAAAATTAAAAAATGTTACCAAACGGCTTTCGTTACTAGAGCGGACTGCCGTCCGCAGTGATACTCTGAGACTAAATCCTCTGCTGCGCTGTGGTCTCCCTAGTTAGAAATTTACATGTGTATTAATGCAAAATTCTGCATTTATGTATATTAGAGTGGATCAATTTTTTCTCTTCCAAGCGGTTGTCCAAATCGTAGGCTGCAACAAATTCTAAGAAGAAGGGTTCAAGGGTTTCTAGGGCAGTGGTGTCCAAAAGTTCTTAAAATACACAAAAATCCACATTTTTGACACCACTGGTCTAAAATCAAAATTGAGACATTATGTTAAGGTTTGGCTTTTCATTTGATTTCCCATTTTGACATACGTTTTCTTAGAACTCATCGTAGATTACGATTTTGACAACCGCTTGGTAGAAAAAACAATTGATGATTACTCCAAATTGACGAATTGACCCACTCTAATGACCATGGTCAGTGTCAATTATTGAGCTGGTTTTGAGGACCGGTGGCAAACTAATTCAAACTGTGAAACAAGTTGCAATTACTATGCAAATTTTACGACTAGGCCTAACAGGAATACTCCAAGCGAGAACTGAAGTGATTTTATCTACATATACTATGTATGTATTTGCAGAAGCTGGAATGAAGATGCCCCTATAAAATGTTCTGCAAGATCGCAAAATTGTTGCAGTCTTCTTGCAAGTGTTATTCAGTGCATATCGCGGCTTACAGGAATTGTTCGGACTAAAGCTGAGCTGTCAAAAATGTATCTTTCCAATAGTGATAGATGCAGACAACAGATCCAGTTCTTCCTGCTATCGGCCATAATATTTGCATGTTCACGGGCCGAAATCAGTGAGTTGTTATGTTATATTTCATGGCTTTAATAGTTTCAAGTATATTTATTTATTTGTTTTAATATGAAATATTTATTATTTTAGACCAATATTTTAACAAAGTTGTTCTAAAATGTAACCAACCAATTTGCTTGTCCGTTTACATAAGAGATTATAATTTTAAATTCCAACGACTCGAGTGTTCTTATAAGAGTTTATAAATGGTCAGACTCCCAGGCAATTTTAAAATCTGTCAACTAAAGTTTTCTTACTTTTAATAAATTTTTTTTTTTTTGGTTTTTTTTTATTGGACATTCCAAATAAATTTCAAACATTGAAAATAATTTAATATTTTTCCGACAAATTTTAAAGGATCGGAAATGAGTATGTCAAGGTTTTATGGAAAAAAATTAATTTATGCCCGTTTGGACAAGCTTTAGATAATCTACTTTCTTGGAAATAAAATAATCAAAAATACCACTTTAAAAATTATTTTATTGCTTCATAAATTTAAACTATTTAAACCTATACAATATTTCTTTAGTCATGTGCAATCATAAGATAAATTATTTAAAGTCTCTAAACTGAGTTAATCTTCTCGATTTTATGATTTGAGAAATTTTATTTGAGTTTACGGATTTTAATGAACTTGTTCTGTGAGTATTCGCTGTAAGACACCGAGTCGAAGCCGAGTTTCAAACTTAAATTAAGTATTTTCGTACACATTTCAAGTTAGTCTAGAGCTTGATTAATTGAATCAAGTCTTTGTTCTTATCAGGGATTGCAAATAAAAGTTATGAGCCGAAAAAAAAACAACCAGTAAATAAATGACAGGGACATCGAAAAAGTTGCACATATGTTATTTTTGAAAGGACTATTCAAGAACAGGATGCATTTTAATTTCCAATTTTTTTTACATTATTTTTAACTTTTATTTTCAATTTATATAATAAACATTTAAAAAAAGTTATTTTTAAATTTTCTTATAAAAATCAGGAAGTAACTCTTATTTCATAATTTTTTCATAAAACTTTTAATTGTTACGATCCTTGGTTCTTATATCAAAATTGATGTTACTTGGTTTTAGGGATTTTTTTGCTTATTTGCAATAATTCGTTCTTATATGTAAAACAACAAATTGAGGTCATTCGAACTTAATTTTAGAACGCATTTTTCTTTTTGTGTTGACTATAATTTCTTTTAGTCAGTAGATTATTTTTTTTTTTGAATTTATGCAGAATTATCTGAGGAGTATCTCAGTGCCATAAGGGCTGATGAGGAAACTGAGGAGGCTGCTGGAGAGTATAACTATGACCGACAAGGTGATGACTGGACGGGACTGTGCCAAGATGGCGAAGCACAATCGCCCATTGATTTATCGCCCCAAGAAGTAAGTAGAAAAAAAGTCTGCAACAACATTCTGCAGCAACTTCAGACATCGATTTTTGCAGGCCACTGTGAGATCGATACCACGCCTACGTTTTCGAAACTACGATGAACCACTGGAGACCCCGTTGTTGCTGGTAAACAACGGACACACTGGTGAGTGGTGAAGCTCTAACTTATTCACCACTTACTCACTTATTCTAACAAATTCACCACAGCAAACATGGTATTGCCAGCCAACACTGATGGACAACGCGCTGCTATTAGTGGTGGAATGTTGCCAGGCACCTTTGAAGCACAAAGTGTGCACTTTCATTGGGGCTCCGCCAACTCCAAGGGATCCGAGCATACCTTTGACTATGATCAATACGATGTAGAGATACACATTGTTCACAAAAATATGAAGTATTCAAATATGACTGTTGGCGAAGCCAGTATGTATTGGGATGGACTTGCCGTCCTGGGAATAATGCTTAACTCTGTGCCCAACACACCGACACGACAGGGTGGCCTTAACAAGGTATTCAATGTATTGCCAAGAATCATGCCATATCAGGCGAATGCGACAATTACTGGTCGCTTAACTGCGATGCAATTGACGGGCAATGTTGTTACTGCACAGTTTTACACTTATAACGGTGGGTATCTAAATATTTTTAAAGCTTATCCAGTGTGTGCAACCAATCCGCTCTGTCCTCTTTTTACCCAAATAAATTCTGCAATTCTGCACTTAACTTTTTGTAATTTTGGCAACACTGTCTTTCTGTCCGTCGACAGAAAAATAATGAGCACTTTACGCCGCTAAAAATTTGTTAAGTCTCCGGAATAAGCTGAAAGGATTAGTTTAATAATGGCATATTGTTAATATACATGCATGCATATAATTTAAATACAGGCTCATTGACTACACCTGATTGCGCTGAATCAGTCACCTGGACTGTGTTTGACAGACCCGTTAACTTCCCACGTCGTCAGATCATGAAACTTTGGAATTTGCGCGACTCACGAAGACGTCCGTTGATCAACAATTATCGAGAGCTTCAGGACCGAAACGACAGACCAGTCTATTATAGACCATTGCGTACTCCAAATCCTAATAATTAAAAAATGTTTTAATGGTCATATGCAGATATAAATTAGCTACAAGTCACTCTTTCCACAGCCCTAAAATACAATATATACACAGCACAAATGCACTTATAATGAAATTTTACATTGGAAATGAATTATTAAATATATTTGATCAAATTTCATGTAAAAATTGTGTAAATTATTTAAGAAAATATTGCACTGCGCGCCAAGTCTTTTTTGGCTGCAAGCGGTCGATAGATTGTGGCGGTCGGACGATAGGCCAAACTAAACAGAAAGTGTTGGTTTTTCCCGGGGCCGAAATTCGACTATCTATCAGCTTTTGGTTACATTTTAAAGTAGCAGTGACTAACCTTATCTCAGTACTAAACGTAAATAGGTAATAAAACTAACACAGGTAATAGTATTAATATGTATATATAAAAATTACTAATGCCCAATCAATAGCAAAGCGTTGCCAGACACTAAACTGAATCAGCGTACCTGCCTTCAATATCACCGCCAATATTAATGTGGCATCGCCAAGACAGGCACTACGCTTTTTTTTGATGTTTGAATTGTCATATTATTAAAAATGTCCCTCTCCAGCGATGGCGAATTTCGGGCAGTTTTACAACAGTATAAAGTAAGTATTGGGATCTTAACGTCCATACATTACGGTTAAATTTTTTACATTCAGTTTGGACTGCATAAAATATACTGTGTCATCAAAATACTGCCGGATAAAGTACGTCTTTTTGGAAGGGAACCGGAGACGGACTTCAACTGGATGACGTCTGCTCGTTGGGCCAAACTGGAGAGCAGTTTATGGAGACTATTTGCCGGTGTCAACGATTGGGAGCAAGATACACGCAGGCTAAAGACGAAGATGCGCGTAGATCACATTGAGGTGTCGATCAGGGCAACAGAAAAGTTTCTGACGGCCGCACAGACTCTGCTGAAGGATGAGACGTTGAATGCAAATGATTTGGAACTGGAGATTGTGCTCAAATACATGTCCCACGAAGATGCAACAATTGATGGTGCAGAGCCGAAAAAGCGCAAACACGATAAGGAAACGAAGCCAACACAGGTAGAAAAGGACTGCGATAATCCTACTGAGTTGAGGCCAATATCGGTAAACAGGTGAGAATTGAATAAAGCAAACATTTGAAGAATTTTGACTTAATCTCTTAGCTTTGTAGTAGTGACTCCGATAAGGCGAAGCGGGTCAAGTTGCGGGACGATGAACATAAAATAAAGGAAAGCAACAAACGTTCAGCGTCGTCAATGATAGCTCGAAAACGAGAGCGTAGATCAATTTCACATGACAGTCACCGTCAAAAGGACACGCCCAACTTGGCACCCACAACGCGTCGAAGCGGCAGCGGAAGCCGAACTCCCAAGCGCTCTAAAAGTCCACTTTTAAGGTAGTCCAAAATATAGCCATTTAAAGAGTATATAAATAAACTTGTTCCATTGATTACAGCACAAAATCCAACGAGTCAAGGTCCGAGCGTCGTTCAGCACGTTCTCCCAAGAGGCCAGTTAGTTATAATGAAAGCAATCTTGGGTAATCATCATATATATACTATAATTTACGTGTTAATCACAATCTACACGTTACAGTCAAAGGAAAACGCAAAATTCCAAGTCAAATGTAGACAAAAAGTCAACCAAAAGACAACAGAGTACAAGGAATAAAAGCGGAGGAACATCTGCGGTTGCCAATGGAGATGGACATTCAGCAGTTTGGAAACAGCAGCAACTCAATGGTGCGCGAATTAATGTTGAAGCTCTTAAGAAAATCAACGAAATGCTTGATGTTCCCAAGCCACGGAAAGTTGAGATCCTGTAAGTTGATATAACAAATCAAATGTCTCGTTTATTTAATTAATTGTGTACGACAGGCTGCTTAAGGATATGGACGAGGCAACAGTTTTAGGCACATTCGAGACATATCGTGAGGACTTTGATCGACTGTTCAAGGAACGCCAGCACAAGTTCCAAACCATAAGCTATATGTCCATCGATCACTGTCATATCATGGACATTCTAAGCAAACCGATTCGCGACAACATGATTAAGAAACTCGGTGAAGTCTATAGCAAATCAGGTGTAAGTAATCTATAGAATCTACAGGCACATTCACATATATTTACAATCAAACTTGACCTCTCAATTTGTAGCCTCATGGTACTCTGGTTATAAACGGTCTGTTGCCGCTGTGGATAATTCGTCTCTTTATGGACAAATACAAGTTCTCGCATGATGAGGCAGTGCGTCAAATTGCGGATCAACTGAAGTACAATACCTACCTGAAAGCTGTCAACAATGAACCGCTCAGCTCGGATTTGGACGAATGAAATTGAAGTTACGCATGCATGCATGTTAAAAAATTATGAAAATTTATGAACTTTAGTTTTTTTAAAAAATCAATTTCACACTATTTTTTGTATAATTTAAATATTAAAGTTTGGATTTATTTGAGCATACAACTACGACTTGTTGCAGAGTTGTCGCAGAGAGCTTTATGATTGGAATATAACGAAATTCTTTTACTTAGAACTAAGCACGTGGCCAAGGAAAAGTACGGTTGATGCAACGGTATTGAATCCCTGCTTCCATGCGTAGGGTAGGGTATGAACTCAGTCTCTCTGCCACGATCTTATATTTACACAATTCGTATATATGTATATGCATGTGGGATGTGGTGACTTAGAGCTCATCATGCTGTTGCTCCTCATCGTCTTCCTCGGCATTCGTGCTCGCCTCGCTGCTCGCTGACTTGACATCATCGGCATCGTCATCATCCTCCTCATCGAACTCGATCTGTTCATCTTGAGCGACGCCAAGTGTCTGTCGCATCATTTTCTCGATGCTGTCGGCAAAGGTTGAGGTCTCCTGCAGCATGTAGCCGGAACGCAGGGTGGCAGTACGGAACATCATGACAGCCATATCCTTGGCCGTTTCATCAGCCTCATCAGCTTCGACACGTCGCAACAGTTCACGCATTAGCGGATGCCTGGGATTAATCTCCAGTGTCTTCTTCTGGTTGAGGTAGTAACTACGCTGTGGATCATCAGCCTTTTGATGGGCATTCGACATGGCCAGACGCTCCATATTGCCAGTCCAGCCAAACACGCCAGCTACCAGAGCGCAAGGCGAGTTGCTTAGACGCTCCGAAATCTGAGCCTTGGAAATCTGATCCTTGAGGGCGACATCATTCAACCATTTAACCAATGGCTCGAAAGTGTTCTTAAGTGTCTCAAACTTCTCCTTGCTCTTCTCCGACTCGTTCAGTTTGAAGCCCTCCTTGGCAACGTTCTGGAATTTCTTGCCGTCGAATTCGGGCAAGGCGGAAATGCAGTACTCATCAACGGCCTCAACCAGATAGAGCACCTCATAGCCCTTGCTGAGCAGACGCTCAACGAATGGCGACTTTTCGACCTCAGCACGGTTGGCACCGGCAATGTAGTAGATGTGCTCCTGCTTTGACTTCATGCGCTCCACGTACTCGGCCAGCGAGGTGACGCTCTTGTCGTGCGATGTCTGGAAGCGGAGCAGCTTGGCCAGGCGTGAACGATTGCTGGGATCCTCCATGACACCCAATTTGATGCTAAAGACAAAGCAAGTTTTCAATTAGGTGACCAATCAAAAGCGATTCTATCTTAGTACTTACTTGGTAGAGAACTCCTTCCAGAACTTTTCGTATGCAGCCTTGTCAATCTTCTTGATCATGTCAAGCACCTTACGCACCAGTTTCTTCTTGATAACCTTGATGAGCTTGTGCTGCTGCAGATTCTCACGGGATACGTTCAAAGGCAAATCATCGGAATCAACCACGCCGCGAATGAAACTCAGATAGTTGGGCATCATGTCGTTGAACTCGTCTGTGATGAACACACGACGCACATAGAGCTTGATGTTGTCGGATTTGGTGCCGTAACGATTGAAGGATTCAGATGGCTGAACCTTTGGAATATACAGTAAACTCTTGAAAGTGACTTCACCCTCAGCAATGAAATGGGTTTGGGTAAGTGGTTCGCTCGAATCCTTGGTGAGACTCTTATAGAAGGCGTTGTATTCCTCTTCGGTGACTTCAGATGGTTTACGCGTCCAGATGGGTTTGCTATCGTTAATGAGCATCCAATCCCAGATGGTCTTTGAAACCTTCTTGGTCTTGGGCTTGTCATCTTCGGTATCTTCTTCAACCTTGGCATCCTCGTCAGCTTCATCGACATCATCTTCAGTCTTTTCAGCCTTGGGCGCTTCTTCCTCAACGGGCACCTCCTCGTCCACGGTCTTGCTGGACCACATCATAATTGGGAAATTGATGAACTGCGAGTATTTGCGAATCAGTTCACGCACTGTATCCTCCTCCAGGAAGTCTTGTGCCTCATCCTTCAGGTACAGTGAAATGATGGAGCCACGCTTCAGGGTATCGCCACGAGGATCCTCCGTAATGCTGAAGCTATTAGCATCCGATTCCCAGACGTACTGCTTGTCATCGTTGTGCTTGGTGGTAACCACCACACGATCGGCGACCAAGAAGGCCGAATAAAAGCCCACACCGAACTGACCAATCATATCATTCAAATCCTGACCATCTGACTTGCTGGGATCCTGCATTTTGGCCAAGAAATCCGCAGTACCGGACTTGGCAATTGTGCCCAAATTGTTAATAAGATCCTGATGCGTCATTCCAATGCCAGAATCCAAAATATGCAGCACCTTGTTCTCCTTGTCAGCCTTGATGCGTATATGCAGCTCGGGATTTGACTCGAGCTCCTTGCGGTTGGTCAAGGCCAGAAGGCGTATCTTGTCGATGGCATCGGAGGCATTGGAGATCAGCTCACGCAGGAAGATCTCCTTGTTGCGGTAGAGCGAGTTGATAATCAATTTCATCATACGATTCACCTCCGTTTGGAATGTGAACTTTTCCGCCTAATAAACAAAACATTTTCAATAAGTATATTTACTCATTCAATAATAAATTAATGAATGAATTGGGCATATGTATGTGTGTGTGTGTGTGAGTGTATATGTGCACACGGGTCTGTTTACAAACCTTTTCGCGTATTTCTTTTAGTTGCGCCACATTCAGGCCGTCCAATTTAATGGCTTCTTCTTCCCGCTTAAGCGTCTCCGCATCTGTAGATAAACACACATAAATACATTCATATTTATACATTAGTATGTAGATAAGGGGCGTATAGCGTAATTGCAACGGTAAACGCTCAATGCTGACGTGTACAAAACGCAGTCAATTGCGCTGACCGGTCGGTAGGGGGCGTGTAATGAGTAACTTACCTGTTCTGGAAGCTTCCTTAAATGAGCCCAAATCCAAGTCAATGGTTTCTGGACTGCCATCATCAGCAGCTCCATCGGCGACAATTTGGTTTACGCCTAAAATGTTGCACGCAATTAAATGAGAAAAATGTATGGAAAAAATTAGGTTAAAATGCCGGCATCAATTTAACAAAGCGTGGCATTCACACGAAACGAACCTGCCAAAAGCAAAATGCTCAGAAGCAGTAAATACTTCATCCTGTTTACAATTTGATTTACTAGATCAGAATTAAGTTAATTTGCCTAAAGGCCACGTCACTAACAACTTCCAGACGTGTTTTATTGTAACTCCACACTGACGTGACCAACCGACTTTTCGCACAAAGAATGAATGACGCCGTCGCGCTCTCTCTTTATGTATTTATATGCCGCGCTAGGGCAACATCACTCGCGCTCACTGTGCTCACTAAGTAGGGTTGTTGATATAATTAAATATATATCGATAGATAGTTTTTGGCGAAGACATAATTGTAAGTGATATTTTTAAAAACGATAATATAAATATAGTTGCGCGATATTATCCTGCGCTATTTTTCACCGAATACTCTAGCTTTTGCAGCCACTTTACTTCTTCACGAAACGAGGAGGCAAAAAGTAAGACGGACATAAAAAACGCCACTACATTGAAGTGCAAATTTTGCAATAAAATAGTAAACATTGCTGACGACTAATTTGGGGTGGAAAAACGGCTAATTTAAGCTCTTGCCAAAAAGATAAAGAAAAATTATAATTATTTTCATATCGAAATACTTATCTTTATTTTATCTCTTTTATTAATCAAATGGTTTTATTGCTTTATTTATTGCTACATGAACTGAATAAAGTGTATGTTTAAATTGCGCATCAGCAACGGTTAGCTCCGGAACCAGCGTGGCGTTTTTTAGCTGCATACCAAGCTTAATCGGTGTTGAAATATTCGATAACATTGAGTTCAAGCTGTTTTTGACATTTCTCTTTGTCATCATTTTTCTCACATGCTCACATACACATACACACGCACGTGCACTGAAGACACAAACACGCAAATACTAGAGATTTGTAGTTGGCTAAGAAATAAAGTTCATCATTTGCGTGAGTTATCATAAATACAATAACCATTGTCTGATTACAATTATATCTAATATATCTTCAGTACACATTAAATAGAAATGCGCCACGGAAGCAGCGCTCAGTGACAACTACGGCAGCGAGAGTCAGTCAGTCAGTCACTTTTGAACGTGAGCGAGCAGCAACAAAGTCGGCAACGGCAACGGGCAGCAACATTTCATTATTGTTCGTCGTGTGTGGAGGTGGAGCTCCCGTCAATTATAGTATCGTGTAGCGGCAGCGGCATACAGCACTCCCCATCCCCTACGCACACATAGAAAGCCTGTGACCGTGTTATACAACAAAATTACAAGTGTGCAAATTAAAGTAGACCGGCAATCAAAAAGAATTTGTCCTTCAACTTCAACCCAGAAGTGAGACCCCGTAATTCTACTGAACCCCCCGAACCAGCAACCACAATCATAATTTCAAAAGCAACATCGGCGACAATCTTATTTCCGTGAGTGAGTGCGTGTGTTGTAAATTAAAGCAATATCATTTGCTCAAAGTACGCAAAACGAGTGCGTTGTTGCTTATCAGCTGCTAAGAGTAACTGTAAACTCGCTGCGAAAGTTGTGGCGAAAGGCAGAAGCGAGGAGAAATCACGCTGTCAAAGCAAAAGAAACGCCAATAGCGCAACTGAACCACAACTGACTGAACTGGCAAAAGGGACTTTAGTAATATTCTAAAAAGAAGCCGTAGCATCCAACAATGACAACAATCGATGACTATGAATCGTTGCCGACGACCAGCGTTGGAGTAAATATGACTGCTGGAGCGCTAGCGGGCATATTGGAGCATATTGTCATGTATCCGCTGGACTCGGTTAAGGTAAGTTCAAGTTGTTGTTGTTGTCGTAGATATGCATGCATGTAATCAAAGTAGTGCATAAAACATATTGCACCTAACCTCACAATTGCGCAAACATATCAATATATGTATTTGCTTGTATGTGTGTGTGTGTGTCAGTGTTTTCGTTTTATGCCTTGGCATAATCGTGATGTAATTCCTTGGATTTTTAGTGCTCAGCAATGCGCGCGTTGCTCGCCGCAAGTCAACTTGATTGAGGGCGAGAGTGAGAGGGAAGTGTGAGGTGCTCAGTACTGAGCTCAGCTGGTTTGGTTATTTGGCGTCAAATTACCTTACCCACCCTATCAATTTGGTGCTTATCAGAGCACGTTCTTGTCGTATTTATAACATTGATAAGATTAGCATCTCGTTAGCATTGTCATGCTGCCTGGTTAGTTGGCTAGTTGTAGCAAGTAGCAAGCTAAGTCGAGCATTAAAAAATACTTTAATCTAGGGTGTATAAAAAAAAAGTAATAGAAGTCACACACAATGCCGGCATTCGTTTGTTCTCTCTCTCTCTCTCTCTAGCGCTAATGGGGCATAAGTCGGTTTAATTTCACATTTGGCATATGTAAAATACATGAACCACTAATGCAAATACAGTGCGTCAAGTAATTGTTTTGACAGAATTCTATAATCTTATTTTATGTAGTTGCTATCCAAATTTTGCACCTTTAGTCTTTTTTAAAACTGCGATTGCTGGAAAAAATTTTAAACGTCCCTGTCCGGAAAAATTCCTTTTATATCCTGTTTTTTAACTGTTAAGTCGCTTTCTTTATCCTCTTTTTAGGTCCTTTCGAAAAGCTGTCCGTTTTCTGACCTTTTTTTGGGCTCAACCTTTTTTGTGTAGAGGCGTTGGCAACACTGTCCACTAAATTAAACAATTTTTAAAAATAATTACCATAGAGGTAACTACAGTCGAACTTCCCTAACTCGAATCACCATTATCCAAAAAAAAAAGGTTCGAGTTATGGAGATATTCGACATATAGAGTTTTTTTTATAGAGCTTTTCTTAAGTTTATTAATTTTACTTCCACTCATTTAGCTCGAGTTAGAGAGAAATTTGAGTTATGGAAGTTCAACTGTATTTTTTTTATTCCAAAATATATAATTACTTTACCAACTGTATTCAAGTTTGTATTTACAGTGAAAGTTCGTTAATTTGCAATATTATTATTAAGACCCCAATCGTAAATGTCGTAAATTTGCATTCAAGTGACATTTTAATAAGCTTCTAATTGTTATAAAAATTGATAAATCGATCGGCATCTTTAATCGTATGGTGTTGTTGATTTTATCGAATGTGCACTGTAATCATAGTTAATTTGCATATATGCAAATATATGTATGTAAACGTATGTGCGTGCTTACTTATATAAAATTGGTTGAATAGACGAGAACTTTGTGTCGATAGGCGCATATATTATTTCTTATACATACAATACATATAAATATAGGTATATAAGTACAGATATGAGAGACTACACTTGGAATGTCTGATTGTTTCAAGAGCTTCAGTCGCTTTGCGAATGCAATTTCTCTTTAGTTTGGTTCCCGAACGTTTATTGATTTTCTCCAGCCAGAAACATGGGACTTAAATATGTTGCCGTGTTTGTTAATATCTTTTTTATGGTTCTTATACGATCCACATTTGACTGCCAATCGTTCAATGAAATGCCAAACTAAAGCTGCCAAGGGATTCCCGGCGTCATCATTATAGACGAGTAATCATTATTCATTGTCACGCTGACGAGCTTATTTCTATATTATATTTATATACATATTTGTACATATGTATGTATGTATATAGTGTATTTTGTATTGGTTTGAATGTTACGTTATTCCGAGTAGCGACTGAACCACAATAATATTATTAATAATAACAACAACGGCTCAATTGAGCGACAATTAAACAAACTACTTTTTGTTTTTGCTTTCCTTAGTTTTATAAATAATTATTGTCAGCGATTTGGGTTTTTTTTCTTCACATCTGGAAAATAAGTATATAGAATCCAGGTGGGGGGTGGAGTGGTTGATTGTGGATTGTGTTTGTGGGCGGTGTGGAACGCATCTGTGTGTTGTGGTATCAAAGTGTAAATGTGGTTGGTGTCACAATCATTGCCAGTTTGTGGTGAAATAACCTTATTTTATCAATAAACACTTCATTCAGAGAGATTCTATACTATATACACCTTATGTACATATGTGTTTTTAATTATAAAAAACTCTCTTCTGATCATCATCATCATCATACACTTGACGTGGCTATTGACTTGAAAATTGTTGATTTCCATCACCTTGGGCTGACTTCTCGTTGACGTTTCTTGGAATGATAGCAGCAGATGTGCACATACATACATATGTACATACGCATATGTATTTACTTAGTATACATACTTACAATTATACCAGACTTGGCACTCGTATATTTGCCATATGAATAGATAAGTAAGCTGTTGTTGTTATTGCCAGATTATCTTATCGTATTCGTGCCGCATTTCAAGTCAGAGTCTCTGTAATTTACAATATGGATGCTGCTCTCTCTCTCTCTCTCTCTCTCTCTCTCTCTGGGGTGTGCCCTAAAATGGAAAGATATACATACATATAAATATATATTTAATTTGATCCAGTGATCAATCAGCTAATTTGTAACTATCAAATTCACTAAAAAGTATTTTATAATACCATTTTGTATGCCAAGTAATAGAATATAATATATATTCATACATTTGCATCTACATAAATATGTATGAGTATGTAAAACAATTATCCCAGATATACTCTTTTAATTTTTCGTTTATATTTTTTATAGTTTTTTATGGTTGTTTCTTAAAACAAATTAAAACATTGAGATCTATTTTAAGAATATAAAAAACAAATACAGTTAGTCAATTAATTTATCTGACAAAATATAAAAATACAATTTGCATAACAAATGTAAATTTGTCATCGTTTTTATTGTAGTTGAATTATGTTTCTTAGTACAAAAAATAATTAAATTATTTGAAATATATTAATTTTTAATGTTGTCAAAAGACTTACTTGACTAACTGCATTATGTAGAAAAGTCACGTATTTTGTGCTTTCGACGCTCTAGAAATTAAGTTGTATTCACACAGAGTGCATTCTGAATCATCTGTGACATAAAATAAACAACTTGAAAATGAAGAAAAAGAACACTGCATTACATACAATGTTAACATTAGTTTTATTGGTGCAGCCTAAAAATCTGTGCATGCATCAGGTCAGACATTGAATTGAGCCAAGTGATGCAATCAAATGGCACTGGGAACAGCTGTTGCCCCATTTAAAAGCCTTCTAGTGAAATTCAATTTATGCAATAAAATAATAAAGAAGCTATTGCAATTTCATTCGGGTAACTTTGCTACTGATCTTGAAAATTCACCATGCTTTACGATCATTCACATTTTGATATTAAACAAACGGGAAAGGCTATAGTCGAGTTCCCGCCTGTAGAATACTCGTTACTTATTTAAACGTATATAAAGTATTTTGTATTGCATACTTTTAGGCACTTATATTGCTTAAAAACTAGATTCAGCCGTTACCACCTTTCTATTTGTCCGATCTTGTTGCGATTTAGTGGAATGATAACTAATAATAGTAGTTAACGCTAATAACCAAAAAAAATCCTATTATCTTTTAAGTAACGGGTATAAAAACACAAGACAATTATTAATTGCTCTTGCAATTTTATATATGTAGGTGTATTTGCCTTTGCTTTAATATTTTTATTTTCTTTTAATTTTAGACGCGCATGCAGAGCTTAAATCCGACGAATTCGCATCTGAATATAATGGGCACGTTTCAGAACATGATCAGCCGCGAGGGGCTGATGAGGTAAGTGCATTGATAAGAGTACACACAAATGGAATTATTTTTATCTAACAAAGGAATCTATTTAACCCCTTTCAGACCGATACGTGGAGCAAGTGCAGTGATACTGGGCGCTGGACCGGCACATTCGTTATACTTTGGTGTCTACGAGATGACAAAGGAATCGCTGACCAAATTCACATCACATAACCATTTAAATTACGGTGCGTTTGCTAACTGAACTGAAGAACTGAACTGCATTCGAATCAAGTGCTCTCATTGTTAATGTCATTCGCAACGCATTCCCTTTAGTTTTGTCTGGTTGTCTGGCGACACTCGTGCACGATGCCATCTCGAATCCCACGGAGGTCATTAAGCAGCGCATGCAAATGTATAATTCGCCATACACTTCGGTAGTGCGATGCATGCGGGACGTGTACCGCAAGGAGGGAATGCATGCCTTCTATCGCTCCTACTGGACGCAGCTCGTCATGAATATACCATATCAGACGATTCATTTTACCACATACGAGTTTCTACAGAATATGGTATGAAGATGTCTTTTAGAGGAAATGACAAACAAGTTTAACTTTCCTTTATCTCCAGTTAAATGTGGAACGCAAGTACAATCCAGTTGTGCACATGGTTGCAGGAGCGGCAGCTGGTGCCTCTGCGGCGGCCATAACGACGCCACTGGACGTTGTCAAGACGTTGCTTAACACACAGGAGACGGGCCTGACCAAGGGTATGATCGAGGCCAGTCGAAAGGTAATCCTCTAAATGAGAGCTCTTCAACTGTTTGATTGATTGCATCTAATGATTTTAAAAACCTTTCAGATATACCGCATGGCTGGTCCAAGGGGTTTCTTCAGGGGCATGACGGCGCGCGTACTTTACGCTATGCCGGCTACGGCCATTTGTTGGTCCACATATGAGTTCTTCAAGTACTATTTGTGCGGAATGGATAAGGAGAAGTACAAGTCGTCAATTACGGGCCGCTCGGAGCTGCAAACACCAACGCGCTCTGCTGACTATGTGCTGCCCAAGAGCGATGCCGATGCGCATGAGGATGAGGAGACGTCAGAGCTGACGAGCGGTTTACCCAAGGATGCTGGTGTCACATTGCATCCGGCACCACCGACGGTAAATGCTGCTGGTGCCATTAAAACAGTCTGTGAGCTATCCACGCGAACCGCCGCGCCCACTATTAATCTGCACACGAGGCATACGGAGGTGAAAAGTCCATACGAGCGGGGATTCTCCAGTACGTAAGCTGAGCGTATAGAGCGCGGCCGCAGAGCGGGGCCAGCGTTTAAAGCGCGTCCAACAGCAGCGACTAAAACATAAGCGTAGCTTTTAGTTAAGAGCAGGAACGGAGCACGGAGCATGACGGATGAGGGGCGAATGAGGAGAGGAAGGCGATGCCATTGCCAATTATTGGACACGATGTTTGAAACATCTGTCTGTCTGTCTGTCGAACGTCGAAGTCGCGTCGTTGCTCCGTTCCAGCTGCTTTGTATGAATACTCGACGCGGAGTCGGTGAGAGAGTTTTATCACTCCATACCAATAGTCGGAGGTTAAATTTGTAGTTGTTGTTGTGCACAAAACTCTCGCTCTCACACACACTTACGCAAACACACTCAGCAGACATACATACACACACACAGAGTCACACACACACATACGAGACAGTCATCTGCGAAATTCTTGTTAAAATTACTGATAATAAAATAATATTGTATCTATGTTACTTGGAAATATGAGAGAAACCTACTTGTAAAATACTATTACCTAAAATTATGTATTATTACTACAATGATTTTTTTAAAAACAAATTTAAAAGTATATATATCATACATATATGAATATATTTATGTTTATGTTGTTAAAGTAAAAAACAAAAAAAGTAAAAGAAAAGAGTAAAAATTGTTTCGCAAGAAAATATTGATTTGTAATCAAATTACAATTAAAACACAAAAACAATTAATGATGTTCAAAACAATTCAATTATTTTCGAAAGACAAGTGTAATCGGAATATTATTGTAAACGAGTTTGAGGCATCTGAGAGATCTGAGAAGTTGTCCACTTGTCGACGGCGCTTGATTGTAAACCCTAATTGTTAAAGATACTTTTTTTTAACCCATCATACCAAGTGATCAGGCTTGATTTATACTTTAAGTACCAAAATTTTTAGATTAAAACAAAATTAAAATATGTTGCCACAGTCAAGAGCCGGGACAAGCTGGCGAATTCAGCTCCAGGCTGGACTCGAATCTATCTACCACACACCACACACATGATTATTATGTTTTTGTTTGTTATTTTTATTCTTATTTATATACATGGATATAACAATATTATATATATGTATATACCACATTACACTTGCTATTTGTAATTGTAAATCAACATTATATATTGTTAAACAATTCAACAAACAAAATGAAAGGAAACTATTGAATGCCCAGACTCAATTAAAAGGAGAAAAAAGATCACTTGTTTTATGTCAAATGCAACAACAACAATTGCCTTTTTTTATTGCTTACTTATAAGATGGATTTGTTTGGATTTATACATTGCAAGGAGCAAAGACCAGGCTAAAGGATTGCATCCAGACCGCGACGTCGCGAACGCTGCGTCAATAGTGGACGTGGCTTGTAGAGATCATCGTTGGTGTAGCGCTGCTGCTGGCACAGCTTCTGGCTAAGACGCCTCGCGGACAGATCACCTGAAGAAAAGTAGATCAATCAGTTAATCAGCTAAAACTGTGACCATTTAAAGCAGCAAATGGGCGATGAAAAATGTGGAAGACTTGCTGGTCGTTGCTTACCCAGGATAGAGCCTTCAGATAACTACTATTAAATGGATTTATAAGATTTACAGGAAGGCATGTGGAAAGAAGATAAAGGCGTACTTAGGAATATATGGTATTTAAATGAAATATGAAAGCACAAACCAGCTACGATTACTAATTACTATCAAAGATGATATTAACTTGGCCAAGTACCTTTCTCATGCTTCTCCAGCTCTTCATTCTCCTTGGAATTCACGCTGATCTCCGACGGCGTGGGTGAGGTTTTGGCGTCGTCACGACGCGTACGTTTCGCATTTGGACTGACGGAGCTGCTGCTGCTGAAACTGGAGCTGCTGTGCTGTTTGGATGTGGATGTGGATGACGATGCCTCACTGCTCAGCCGCCGCTTGGCGCTGTTGCGACGTGGAAAACTTGTGTCCTCCACCTCACTGAAGACGTTAAGCAGCATGCGAAGATCCTTGATGTTATGTTCAATCAGTTGCAGACGCGCGTTAAACTCCTCAGCATTCTCCTCAAAGTGTGTAAATGTTTCTCCGGTTTCTTTAGCTGCCTGCGCTGGGATTGCTTCAACCGACGCGGGTTCCTTGATGGGCTCTGAATTGGGAGCAGCATCTGCAGCTGTTTCTGCTTCCTGAGAGTTCGTATCTATGCTGAGTTCAGCGATGGAATTCTCCGAGTTGCTTGATTCGATGGAAATATCTTTAATGCTTTCGTTCTCTGCAGTTGTTTCTGGATTCACGACTGGCTCCGCAACAGGCTCCTTATCCACCACTGGCTCCGCAACAGGCTCCTGATCCACCACAGGCTCCACAACAGGATCTACAATAGGCTCCACTATAGGTTCTACCACAGGATTCACAACAGGCTTCTCAACAGGCTCCACAAAAGAATCCTCAGCAGGCTCCTCAACAGGCTCCATTGGGACATCCGATTGTGGCTCAGTTGACGGTAATGTTGTAATCTCTGGTTCAGCAACCGGCTCATCTGATGTGGATGGTGGCTCTGTTTCAGCTGACTCTGTAGCTTCATCTGTTTCGCCCTCTCCCGGGTTGGTTTTGTCTTCTGTTGGAGCTGGAGCTGCAATCGCGCTGCTCAACTCAATGAAACTGGCCGTAGATTGTTGGAGTATATCGCTGACAATGATCACGTTGCCTGCGTCCACAATCTCATCAACGGACTCGTTGTTGCTGGGCGTGTGATTGTCATTTGTGCCGTTGGTTCCATTGGTTTCCTTCGGTTTGCCATTCTGAGCTGACGTATCCGTTGTTTTCTCTTTGGCTTGAGACTCGGAAGCTTCAGTGTGAGATTTTCCGGATGCGCCAGGAGGTTTACCCTCATCATTCGAGTCGTTGCTGTGGCGTTTTTGTAGCTTTGCTTTTACTTCATTATGATCGTCCTGTATAATTGCAGCTGCTGGCGGATTTATGGAATTGGAGGCAGAATTTGAGGTAGAATTCGAGCTTGACTTGTTGCGATCTCGATCGCGATCGCTCCGTTTTGAGGTGGATAATGAACTGCCACTGCCACCGTTGTGGCTTCGACTGTGATGACTATGACTGTGACTCTGGCTATGGCTTTCTCGGCTCTCTCGACTTTTCGTCCTGTCGCGATCAGAACGCGACGATGAGGAGCTGGACTTGTGTTTCTTGTGCGTTGATGAGTCGTGACGCGATGAGGAACGTTTGGAAGTGGAAGTGGACTCATGATTGCTGCGACTGGTGGAGCTCTTGTCGTTTTTGGAGCTGCTGCTCCTGTACTTCGAGCTGGATGAATGGGAGGAGTGCTTGGAGCTGGAAGAAGTTTTGCTACGTGATTTGTCGTGCTCACGGTCACGTTCTCGTTCCCGTTCACGTGACTTTCTTCGTGGCTTGTCATCCGAGTGGGATTGCGAATGATGGCGTTTGTCCTTATCCCGTGAGTGCAAATGTTTTTTCGTTTGCGACGACGAGGAAGCCGACGCAGGCGATGCTGTTAATTCAGCCGATTTAATCGTATCATCCTTAACTTCCTCCGCGGGAGTTGGTAGCGTTGTGGATGCTACTTCAAGTTCGACTTCCTTTGAATCCTCAGGTTTTGTCAATTCTTGCTTTATTTCAGGTACTTCTGACAATTCTGACATCAGAGCCGTCGCAGTCAAACCATCTTTGGGATTCTGCGAGTTCGGTGTCGTGTCCGAAAACAGACTGAAGTTATTCTCCGACTGTGGCTCTTCTTTGACTGACAATGGCTCTGGAACAGGATCCGGCGTGGGCTCTTTTGCAACACTATTAACATCATCTATATTGGCCTTCATTTCGCACATAATGGCATCCTCAATTGAGAGGGCATGTGTGCCCTCACCATTGGTGTTCTCCGACAAAGAATTCTTGCGCTCAGTCCCTGAAAGCAATAAAATATCAGATATGCTCAGTGAGAAATCCTTTTTCTCTTACCCTCGAATGTAATCGCGTCCTGTTTGATATCAAAGTGCAACTGGCGACCGCTGTTTTCGTTCGTCTCACTGGAGTTCTCATTGAACTTGGGCATTTGCGCCTCCTCCGAAATGTTGGCGGCTATGTTTGAAGTGAGCTCCACGCTATTGTTAGCGGACGTTGGCTGCGGTGCGTCCGTGGAGGCAATGGTTAGACGACTGTCGCTTGATACCTGTGACAATTGAGAGGCTTGCGAGGCGCCAGCGTCTCGCGAATCATTCGCCATCTCCTTGACATCCTTAATAGAATCGGATGTGTTCAATGAACCATTGTTAATTTCCTCTTTAATGCTTGCGGCAGGTTCAAAGGCGGGTGAAGTTGTCTCGTCATAATCCATGTCATCCATATCATCTACACCAGGAGGCAGCTCATCGTCTTTGCTGTCATCCTTCAGATCAGATTTGAAAGTAGCACGGTCTGAATCCGGACTGATTTGCTCTAGATCAGTTGGTAAAAGACTTGCGGTTGTCTCCACCTTAAGCATATTGCCACCATTCATATGGCCAAGGGTATGGGCAGCATATGGTGGTAAGGGAGGCGCGGGTAGCAGCGGTGGTCTTGGGGGCGGATTTGTTGGAGGTGGCGGCGGTGTGATGCCCAGATATTTGTAGGCAATGCTCTCAATCTTTGGCTCAAATATAGTAGCTACCTTTGGGTTGACCACTTGATCGACTATGTGATCCACGCCCTTGTCCAACACATCAGAGCTGCAAGTATATTAAAATTTGATATATGCCATAACATAAGTGTAGGTCAACACTCACTCAAGTAAATGTTTGCGTAGTCGCTCCCGCAACTGCACCTTGTTTGTGTCTGGTGTCCAGTGTTGTTTGGTCAAGAAATCATTGACAGCAGTCTCGACACGATTGCGTACATTCTGGTATGCTGGCTTTGTGTCCACATCCGCCAGACAGCAATTGAAGCGAAACTCGTCGAAGACACCCTGCGACTTGACCTCCTCAATCAGCGTCTTTACAAAATTGTCCATCTTTTGTGGACACAATTAAATCGTTCAACAATACTATTTCTATTTCTATTGTGGAATATTGTTTTTCAGCAATTTATTGTTGTAGTGTGACCGCAACTCTGAAACGTTAAAATCTATTGTTTTGTTTATTTTGTGCATTCTTGTAATCGATGCTGATGAGTATTGATAGTAGTGTTGCCAACGCCTCTACACAAAAAAAGGCCGCTTAAGCCCAAAAATAAAACAAATAACGGACAGATTTTTTTAAAAAGGACAAAAAATCTGGACAAACAATGTTTTTAAAAAAAAAATATTAATGCTTTAAAAATTACTATAATATTGGAAGTATTAGCTCTTTATTACCCAGTAAAACATTTTCCACAGGAAATTCATCAATTTTTTTTTTAATATCAAAGTTATTCGACGAATCGAAAATGAATATATTATATGACGCATAGATGTATTTGATAAATTCTATGGACGACATAGAACAATGAAAAACGGATAAATAAAGGATAAAGTAAAATAAATTAAAAAAAACATTTTTCCGGATAGATGACGTTAAAAAATTTGTCCAGAAATATCAGTCTTAAAAAGGGCAAAATGTGTCCACAAAAGGACAAGTTGACAGCACTAGCTGCTGCATTAATTCGTGAAAGGCTTATCGATATCGGAAAAACAATATGAAATCGATGGCACATAGTTGTAATTAATAAATTGTATAAGCGACTTAACAATTAAAAACGAATGAATAAAAGGATAAAACAAAATAAAGAAGGAATTTTTTCCGGATAGGGGATGTTTTAAAACTTTTCCGGAAATCGCAGTTCCAAAACGGACAAATCTGTCCGCAAAAAGGACAAATTGGCAACACTGATCGATAGATAGATAGAAGTATCGATAAGAATGCAACTCTGCATAAAAATTGGCGCAAGCAAGCGCGCTGTGGTTTTGCTATCGTCGTGCGCTTGTTAGTAGTTTTTATACCATCGGAATAATTAAGTAATTATAATAATGAAATTAAGTGCAAGTAATACCCATTCAGAAATGCAAGACGTGGGTGTCCCTGAAGCATCTGTAGCGCCCTCAGACAATGCGACCGCAGGCAACGTCGCATTTGTGGGGGGATCTGATACGGATCGCGCTCTACTTCCACAAAAATTGAAACAGCGATTCTCAGGAAAAATGCTGCTGAAGCAACGCCGAAATTTAGGGAACGACGCCGACTCGGCAACTGATAGTAGTGAGCATTTCACGGAAACCGATCACCATCGGACGCCAGAAGAGGCAAAGCATCGGCATAAAACGCTAAAAAGTAAGTACAATGTAAAACAGTGTAGAGGCTACAAGATATGTTAATGTTCGTCCAACAGGGAAACGCGACTTGATCAATTTACAATCGAACCTGAGCCCAAAATATATTGGATATGCCAATGCCAACTCGCCATTAACAGTTCATGAGAGCGATGACAAAGTGCGGTCAACACGTCGACGTAATCACGCGCCAGCAGCCAACAGCAGTTTTGAGCTACACGGCAGGGATGCAGAAAGAGAGAGTGACGCAGACGCCGCATCACCAAAGCCCTCCTTAACGAACCCACACATTTTAGCGAACGGCACCTATTTGAGTCCCATTGATAAGCTGCTCATCAAGAACGGAGCAAACTCGCCCAACAGCACGGGATTTGAAGCCGACGCCGAGGATGTGGCAATCATACAACCGTCGCGCAAGCAGCTGAAGCACAAGCTGAAGCGCGGACCACGATCCAAGACAAAACCACTAGGGGAAGCAACTGAGAAAGAAGCTAGTAATCAAATAATTGTGAAAGAACACATGTCTGTGGAATCAAGTCCAAGGATACAAACTGATAAACCTGATATGGCAATCAAAGTTGAGTTGACAGATGTGGAAACGGCAACAGATGAGCACGGACATGTACAAGCTGAAGTCAAGACTATTAAGGAGGAGGTTTCAGAGAGTAGCCAGGTGGAGATGATGTTTGCACTGCCAGTGGCTACTTCAACAGAGATCGAATCAATAAAATCATCACCAGATCTTTTAAAGGCACCGGACAATAGCGAACAATCCATTAAGTCACCATCATCAATTAGCATAGATAGCGCCAAGGGATCGTCTATATCCGCCGAATCGAGCTGGCCCTCTTACCAAATTGGCGATTTGTATTGGGGAAAACTGTTCAACTATTGTTATTGGCCTTGCATGGTTTGTCCCGATGACTTGGGCCAAATTGTTGGAAACCTGCCAGTGCATCCGCAGCGCAGATCGACGGACAGTGCGCAGGGAACGAACATGAGCATTCAGGTGCATGTGCGCTTCTTTGCAGACAATGGCCGCCACAATTGGATCAAGTCGGAGAATCTCTTACCTTTTCATGGGCTTAAGGCTTTCGAGGAACTGCGCGAGGAGGTGCGCATCAAGCATGGCTCCAAAAGCGCCAAGTTTCAACAAATGGTGGCCAAGCAGAATAAGTTGCTCGTCTGGAGTCAGGCTATAGAGGAGGCCCAGATTGTCGGTCAAATGCCCGAGGACTTGCGTCTGGATAAGTTCTTTGAAATCCACGCGAATAATGTGTAAGTAAATGGGATTAATTATAAACAAAAGCCATATTTAATATCTTCTTAATATCGACAGTTCACTGAATAAGAAGAAACGTAAACTTTCCCGGCATATGCGTCAAGATACCTCGGATGTGGGCAGCAGCCTGTATGATTCCACGGACAATCTGCACTCCAAGCCACTTGCTCAGCTGGAAATGGCTGTGAAGCGTGAACGCTCCTCCTCACCGTTCAGGCCCTCATACTCGCCAGTTAAGCTCAATCATGAGCGGCGAGCGAAGCGACGTAAACTCAGCGGTGGCGTTGAGGCGCATGTTGGATCCAATTGTGTGTCGGAGGCACAGGATGAGAAGCCAACCGTCGACTTGGTAACCTATGAAAATCCCGAATTTGGTGAACTGTTTGATGCGATCAGGGAGTATGTGCTGGTGCATCGCCAGGAGGAAAAGGTTGAGAAAGTGTTGCTGGCGGTGGTAAAGAATATCTGGTCCCTGAAGCAACTGCAACTTCGGGAACTGGAGCGAGCCTTAGCCAATGGTAACACGGAACTTTTGGGTTCAGCTCGTTTGGAATCGGAAAGCGGTCGAGGTGTCGGCACAATTAAACGTCTCTCGAATCGTCTGAAGACAATGGTGTTGCGGCGTAGTTCGACGCCAGTTGTTTCAGTCTCCACAACGCCCACATCTCTAAAGCCACAGACTCCAACGGAGTCCCTCGATTCGGATCGACAGTCTACAGTGCCGGCCAAGTTAAAGAAACCCGTTGGACGGCCCATCGAGGAAGTGATTGAAGATATCATGCAGCTGGATCGCAAGTATCTTTTCCGCGGTCTCAACCGGGAGCCAGTGTGCAAGTACTGCCACGAGCCGGGTGGAGATATTGCACGTTGTTCACTCGCGTGCAACAGTTGGCTGCATGCCGCCTGCCTGGAGCAAAAGAAGTCAACCGGAAAGCTGAGCACAAAAACCACAAGTGCTCGGAAATCGATTGCAGCAGTACCTGCCAAATTAGTGGAACCCCTGACCACATCATCGCCCACGTCAGAGATTGAGACAGTGAGTGCAAGAGCTGTTCCTCACATAACTGGCGATGTGCTCGAGGCGACGACTGCGACGGAGACAAAGCCACTAATCTGTCATGAATGCGCCATTGGCAAGCCAGAGCCTTGTTGCATCTGTCACGAGGAAAAACTGACAATAAACTTGTCAACAGACTCGCCACTTAAGGAATCGGCAGCAACTAATCTAATTGTCTGCAGTCAACCGATGTGCACGAACAAGTTTCATCCCAGTTGCTGCAAGTATTGGCCGCAGGCCAGCATCAACAATTCCTCTTCCCGTTGCCCCATGCATGTGTGCCACACTTGCGTATCGGATGATCCCAGCGGCAAGTACCAGCAGCTTGGTAACGCCAAGCTGATCAAGTGCGTCAAGTGTCCAGCTACGTATCATCAGGATTCACGTTGCATTCCCGCCGGTTCCCGCATGCTAACCACAACTCACCTAATCTGTCCCAGACACAACAACATTTCCAAGGCGGATGCCAATCTGAATGTGCTTTGGTGCTACATCTGTGTGCGTGGTGGCGAACTAGTCTGCTGCGAGACGTGTCCCATTGCGGTGCACGCCCACTGCCGGAACATTCCCATCAAGACCAATGAGAGCTACATCTGCGAGGAGTGTGAGAGCGGGCGCCTGCCACTCTACGGCGAGATCGTTTGGGCCAAGTTCAACAATTTCCGCTGGTGGCCGGCCATCATACTGCCGCCCACAGAGATACCCAATAATATACAAAAGAAACCGCATGGACAGAGCGATTTTGTGGTGCGCTTCTTTGGCACCCATGACCATGGATGGATATCGCGTCGACGCGTCTATCTGTACATTGAGGGCGACACTGGTGATGGCAACAGGAGCAAATCGCTAATGTCCAAGCGCTACACGGCCGGCGTGGAGGAAGCTACTCATTTCCTGAAGATTCTTAAGGAAAAACGTCATGAACAGGCGATTGTCCGACTCAACGGTAATAAACTGCATCCGCCGCCTTATATCAAGATCAAAGCCAACAAACCTGTGCCGCCCGTGCGTTTCGTTTACAACGAGGAGGATCTAAACGTTTGCGAGTGTAAGGCTGGCAGCGAACATCCCTGTGGTCCCGAATCCGGCTGCCTTAATCGCATGCTCTTCCATGAATGCAATCCGGAATACTGCCAGGCGGGCAGTCGATGCGAAAACCAAATGTTCGAGCTGCGCAAATCGCCCCGCCTGGATGTCGTCTATATGAACGAACGGGGATTCGGCCTTGTATCCCGTGAGCCCATTGCCGAGGGCACCTTTATCATTGAGTATGTGGGCGAGGTGATCAATCACTCCGAGTTCCAGCGACGTATGGCACAAAAGACAAGTGATCGGGACGAGAACTTTTACTTTCTTGGCGTCGAAAAGGATTTTATTATTGACGCTGGACCCAAGGGGAATTTGGCACGCTTCATGAATCACTCGTGTGAGCCCAACTGTGCGACCCAGAAATGGACAGTGAACTGTATTAATCGTGTGGGACTATTCGCCATCAAGGACATTCCAGAGGTAAGGAATTCTATAGTCAATTCAACAATCCATCAATAATCAACAATAATAATCTTTGTAGAATACGGAACTAACGTTCAATTATCTGTGGGATGATCTCATGAACAATGGCAAGAAGGCATGCTACTGTGGCGCCAAGCGATGCTCAGGTGAGATCGGTGGCAAGCTTAAGGACGAGGAGAACAAGGTAAGCGGAATAATTAAGACAACATTTCTATAAAGTATTAAAATTTAAATCTATACTTTCTTTAGGAAACTGGCATGCAGTCTGGCAAAAGCAAGATGAACTCAAAGCTGAAGCATAAGGGCATCAAGATCCAAGTCGGCGCTGCCAAAAAGAAACTGGCTAAGAAGCCCAAGTCCGTGTCCAACAGCGTTGACAACGCATTGTTGCCGCAGTCGAATCTAGAAACCGTTGACAAAGAGGAGTAGATTATTTGAATGGCATTTCTGTTACTCATTAGTTATATTTTATTTTTTATTAATACTTTGAATATCGCCGACTTGTGGACGCTTATATATTTACATGCATATTTATTGTTTTTTTATAAGTGCGAAAGTTGTAAAGAAATATTATGAATTTTTTTAGAAAAGATCTAACCCATAGAAAACTTTTTATTGTGAGCCCCGTTTTCTCAACAAATCTATGAAAATAAAGCTTAAGGCCATTTTAATGAAATCCACATTATTTTTTATTTCATTATTAAATCATTACTTTCAATGCTTTTCAAAATTATAAAGTATATTTAATTCAATTGCTTTAATATCGGCACATAAAAAATATATATTTTTTTATATACTTATATTATCGTTGATATTTGTTCTCCTTTTGGTTTTTGTCGCTTAGCTGCCTACAGTAATAACGTAGGAAGCTCTTTGGCATCGGCGTAACTCTTAAAAACAAACTAATTATATATGTATTATAGATGTTACTGTTAAATCTAAGAGTATGCTCTTTTAAACTTAAGTAGTACTTTATGTCGAGCGAAAAAATATAAATGAGTGCCAAAACTGATATAAAATATAAAATAATAAAAAAAAAAAACACGCATTATTTAAGCAGACAAGTCATTGAACATTTGTTGGCGAAAATGTCCCGAATTAAATTTTGGCAATACGACTTCAATCTTCTTGACAATGGTGTTTAGCGATTCGCGGGACATCTCATAAAGGGTATTGAGCGAGATCAGACGCATGCCACGCTGGTTGCACACCTCAATCACAGACCATTTCTCAAGCAACTTTAAGCAATTGCGCACGGAGTCCGTCGAGATGCTTTCAGCTGTAAAAGAAGGATTGTTAATTCAAAGACAATCTTGATTGTGCTGCAAGACTTACCATACACACAACTGCCGTTCTTGACTTTGTTGGAAAGATCATTAATCACGAAATTGATAAACTCCGATTCGAGCATTGAGCTACGATGAAGAATTTGCAGCGCCTGCGCCACAGCCACATACGTTGAGGCAAAGGGCGCAAGCACTTCGCACATATAACGCTGTTGCTCAAGTGTTTCTGTAACAGGGAACACCATATCGGCATTCTCCTGCTTACAGTCTTCCACATGCTGATAGTCTTCATCATCATCATCATCACCATCATCCTCGCCCAAATCTATGGCCAAACCTTTCGCCATGCGTCGCAAATCCGTTTGACAAGTCAATTCGTTCGTCTACAAAATTACAATAAAATAATACATTTGAACAATAAATTAACATATGTATAGGGAATATATTAAATTACCTCATTTATTCGCATGAAACCGCAGTTTATCAGATCGTCTAGTTGCTTCTGCAGCATGCTCTCCAATACTTGTGTTGGCTTGTTTAGTATAAACTCGTAGCGATAGACTAGACAGTTCTCAAGTGCCGAATCTATTAATTTTTTGCGGGAAACACCTGTTGATTGGTGGGCAGCGTTGTCGGCTAGCTCCGGGGCGGGCAAGAGCGCATGGAAGGTGGTCATCAGTATGGAACTTTGAGCAAAGTGCGGAGTTAGCATGTTTGAATAGTATCCTAGCTCAATGATGCTTTCCACCGTTGGTACAGCACGTATAAAGACGCGTCCATTCTCATCACGTGTGCGAGTAACCAAACCTATTAAAAGTATGATTTCAATTAAATATACCAGTTCAGATAGATTTAAGAGTATTTCAAGCTACCTGATCCAAGCAGGTCGCAGGCATAGGCAACAATGTGCGAGGATTCGCCAGAGAAACCCATGTCCTTACAGCCAGAAAGCGAGTTACGGAGATCATCTAAAGCAGCAGCAATTTGTTGTTCTTCGCCGCCATTGCGATAGCGGGTGAGAAGCAAAAAGGCCAACGCATTGGTCGACATCACTGAAGTGGCTGCGGCGCAATCGAAAACTACCTGACGCGAAATACTCTCGATAAGATTGCGATGCTCTTCGCACACAACATCGGTGCCGTACAGTGATGACGTTGACTGACTATGCTGCAGCGTTCTATGCCCAAACAAAACAAAGAAACATACATCAATAAAATGTAATACTGAGATTATAGACTTGCTTACTTGGAAGCGGGCTTGTAAATCTTTGAGCTGCCATCCTCACGGGCAATTTGATTGTACGAGTTAACGAGTTCGCGTATCGAGTAAGGCTCGTTAAAATCAATACGCATCAGGCCATAATTTGAATTGAGGGTTTTCCAAATGCCTGAAATGGCCTTTCTAAACGTCTCTGGTACTTTCTTCTCGCCCTTCTGTTCACGCACAAAATTTCCATCTACTAGACGTTCATAGTTGACAGACACAGGGACCAGCAGGGCGTCCGGTATGCTGCCATCCATGAAGGCATTAACAATCACAGAAAGAATGCCGCCCTTGGGCATACATGGCTTTCCCGTGCGTGTGCGTCCGCCTTCGATAAAGAACTCTACGTTGTGGCCTTGCTTGAGTGCATGTGTTAGATACAGGTGAAGAGCTGCGCGATAAAGTACATCCTTCTTGCCTTCCACTGGATCAATCTTGCGTTTGATGAAGAAGGCGCCTAGGCCGCGGAGTAATGAACCAAAAACTGGTATCTGTAGATTATTGCCAGCGGCAACTAGTGGACTTCGTATGTCGTTGTTGGTCAGAATAAAGGTAACCATAATGTAGTCCAAGTGGCTGCGATGGAGGGGCACGAATATCAGCGGTGTGTCTGGAGCACGCTTCGAGGCGCTCTTTAGCATTTCAATTTGTTTTGTATTCGTCACAACACCGGACAAAAAGCAAGGCAAAAGCTTATAAAGGAGCCAAGAAGTAATTCCCAGAAGAGTATTGTTCAAGGTCGATCCCATCTCTTTGAGTATTGCAATGGCGCGCTGCTCCTGTTTACGTAGTATCTTCTGATATGACATGCCCGCCTTGGCGTCCTCCTCCTCCTCCGCCGCCGCATCCTGGTCACCGCTTATGCTACGTCCGAGCACTCGATGACCATTTTTGGCAAAGCGTTGTTCTCGTATCGTTTGCTCAGCAGCTTGCTTGATGGCATGCTTTAAAACCACATCGTTGTGCACAATTTCAGTAACCTGCGTAAAATATAATTTATAAATTATTTAGGTGTTAATGGTTATTTAACGTCTGCGCCTGCTCACCTGTCGGTAATCAAACTTCTCGCTTCGCAAAACCTGCGCCACATGGGGGAACAGGCTGCCCCAGTTGAGAATTGTTTTAAATGGCTTTAAGCCCGCGTGGGGCGTTAACTGTAGCATATTCCTCGTGCCGACGCCATGTTCGACGGCATTTTGTGGTTTTGGCACCTGTACAAGTACAAGCAACAAATAATTGAATTAAAATATGTATGTATGCAAATCTATGATGCAATTCGACCGCGCAAATGTTCATACATTTTCAAGTAAAAGACGAATATAGAAGAGTGCTTACCTCGAACCAGCCGCGCGCCTGAAACCCATCCATTATAATTAAGAGATTCGTTTATTTTAGTTCGAATTTTGTGCTATTTTCACATTTCTTAATGCAAACTTTGGCAAAAACAAGGTGGCAGCCTTGGCAACCGGCAACCGAAAATTGTGAGCGATAGCTTTTGTCTAGCGATGAAACTATCGATTTGAACAAAAACCAGCATGGCAACTCCGGACATATGTCAAAAATTGTTTGCGGCACTTGATGTAAAAATGTATGAGATTATGAATGGTGTGATTTACTGAATGAACAGCTTATCAGCACGATACCTACATATGTACATATATTCATATATTTGTATTTGACGCGCTCTAAGGTTATATGTATGTGCACATGCATGGTTTGATAAGAGACTAAAACTTACATTTGATGCACGCAGCGTGATCAGTATATCGCTGCCAATGCTGTTGAACTTGCCCAGCGATGAACGATAGCTCAGTTTCAAATTGGGAAATAGACTGGCAATAATGGCAGGTGCTCTGTAAACAAAAGACATTTTTCGTTATTGCATTATTTACATATTGCAGCAGTGCTGCAGAGTCAATCCCCTCGCAGTCAATTAGGTAAATTAACTTTAACTACTATCAAATCAGAAGGCAACAATAAAATTTACGACGTCCCCAGTAAAAATTAATAACACCTCATACAGTCTGTAGTCCAACTTGTAGTTATTTGTTTATTGAGTTCAGTAACCTAGCATATATTTGTATATACGAATGTACATATATAAGAAGCTTGGCTGATAAGTTCTTAGTTATCGACAAAAACAAAGCAAATTGAACTTTGTACTGATTTAAGTAGTGCTAAATAAAAAAACGAACAACTATAAAACGAGAGAATCGTCCTCCATCTTGAATAATCCGCCAACGTTGCAGTGTTGCAACCATGCAAAAATCATAGCATGACAAAGTAGGATATCTCTTAATATTTCATCTATCTATCTCATTCTATCATTTTGATTCCATCCTGGTTGCCACATAGTCAGTATAATTTACTGATTCCGTTACTTTTGTTCGGTGAATGCAGACGCAGACATGTTTCCCATACGTTGTAACAATTGTGGGAGAAAGCGCGACGCCCAGAATCCGTTCCAGCTGAATCGTTGCTATCACATCATCTGCAACAGATGCAAACCCTCTAATAATAATAATAAATGTCCGGTTTGCAAGCAGACTACAAAAGGCATCGCAATAACAAGCGATATGCCCAGCAATGTTGCCAACTACTTTCAAGATCCCGATGCGCATTTAAAGATGTTCAGAACCATTTGCAAATTTCAATGCGAACAACGTACCCTGCGTTACAAACGTTACTACGAGCAGCAGAAATTGGTGGCCATCAAACAAGAGAAGCTCCAAGGATATATAAAGCTGGAGGCACAATTACGACAGCAGATCGACATTGAGAAAAAGCGCATCAGCAAATTGCGCGAATATGCTGCCTACTACGAACAGGGCGACGAGGCACCTGACACTTCCAGCTCTTTTGATACCATGCTTCCTGGGCATAAGCGCCGCCCGCGTACACCCTCGATCAGTTTGTCAGATATATCTATAAATGATGTCGATGCTGAGTTGAGTGATGACTGCATGAATGAGTTTAATCAATTGGACGATCAATGAGACGATTACCTCCAGTTAAATAAATACTTTGAGGAACAAAAATACCAAATGGAGAAAAGGATTGTATTTCGGTTGTTAAATTAATACTTTTAAATCTCCATACATATATGTATATGTCATAAAAAATGTCCCACTTTTCTAAGTATATTCAAATTACGAACTATGTATAAATATGACATAGCTGATATACGTACAAAATATCTCGCTTAATCGATTCTTGTTTAAATTTAATTGCCTATTGTCGACCAAAACAGTATTTATCACAAATTTTTCAGTAAAATTAGGCAATCAATCAATATGGGGGGTAATAAACAATCTTTGCACCGTGGTAGCTGCATTTAATACAGATTAATTTTATTGTCCGATTAAAAGAGGTGTACTCAAAGCAATATTAGCAGAACACTAATCAGCTAATTAGCTATTTGCAAACATACATACAATGTGTTGTAGTATACAGGTGGTGGGGGCTTTTTCAATTACGATAAGTGTTGCCAAACGATCGAACGAGTTGCTCTGCTTATCGCGAAAGCAACCGCGCAAAAGAGAGTGGGAGGAAGAAAGAGATTGGGAGAGAGCAAAGGTGTGAGTGCATGAAAAAAGAAAAATTGAATTTGCGTCACAATTGCAATAATGCAAAATGCAAATGACCTTTAGGAATCCTTAGACTCAGCATTGGCAAACAATCTCCTCCTCCTCCTCATCAAACTAACGATTTGCACGTGCTTGATAAGGTGGAATTTAACACACGCTAAAAAAGACACGTCCGGCAACGCAAAAATTGCATGCACGCGACACAACAAAGACTTGGAGAGCTCTTAGTGCAAAGGTCTGTGGCTACCGGTGGGCGTGACTCAAACCACCTGTCAATAATGAAATCAGAAGCTAATTTCCTATGCATTGAATAACATACACAATGAATGCATACACAAATAAGACAATTTTCTACGTTGTGCGCGAGTCTAAAAATATAACGACGCGTTTGACCACCAATTTACATACAGTTAGTCAAGTAATTATTTGGACAAAATGAAATCGAAACAAAAAATCTTTTCTTGGATTTGTTATTGTTTTACAGAACAGGTTAAATAATAAATGTGAGATTTTGTTAAAACAATTATTTGACTCACTGTAAACACAGACAGACAAACAGTGTACACATAAGTCTGCGTCATTAATTGAACTTGACAGACGCTGACGATGATGAGGATGATGATGCCGGTGTCGTTATTACTTTGGCTTCCCATGGGTTGCCCAACCTGATACTCACCTAGTTCTTGCAAAAACGTAGTATACGATAAGTGCAACTGATGCGATTTCGATGCCTCCGAGCAATGAAATTTCAGCCACGCACTGGGCAAAGTTTAATATACTCGTTAACATTATTATGAGTGCGTCTATATATATATATATTTATATATGTATGTATATTTGTGCGTGCGTTTACATATATACGTGTGCGTGCGCTTAAATACGTGTGCGTGCGTTGTTGTTGTTTATGGTTTGTTTGAACATAGGTTTACAAAGTGCGATGAAGATTCACGTCCCGCGGCCCTTTAAATAGTGGACGCCACCCAAATCGCGGCACTACTTAGTACAAAGATGCTTCTGTTTTTATGTACTTTGTACGCCTGCCTCTCAAGTCCGCAATCGTTGCGGAAAAATACGGCGCGCATAAAGAGCGTCTCGTCAGAGCAGCTCCTTCTACTCTCCCTCTTTGGTACGTGTGTATGTGTCTGTGTGTTTACGTCTGATTGCTTTTGTATACACGGCTGTGGCTGCCGCCTCTCCACCTCTTATTCAATGCTATGATGGTGTGTTGAATTGCGTTCTACTCTACATAACCAGACAACCAACATCAAGTGTCGCGACCCGTAATTCGCGAGACAACGTAGTGAATTTAAAATAAAAGTATCGTATGATTTGGATTCTGCACTTTTTGTTTGATTTATTTTAATTTCGATTCATTAATTTTTCATGTGTTTGATTATCACGCTGATTTGATTGCTCACTGTTTATCGTTTTGGCTGAATATGCAGTATATACAATTACACAATTGTTTTTGTTATAATTTTTGCACTGACACTGCGCAATCGAATTCTTGTCCTTTCTTTTGGGTTTCTCGCTTTGTGTGTTGGGTTGGTTGGTTGTTGTTGCCGGCTCCTTTGTTATTTGTTTTATTTTTTCTTTTGGTTCGCCAATTTAATGCGCGTTAAATGCGCGACTGTAAGAACCGTTCGCTTCGAGCGCACACTGCGGAATAAACACACTTGCAATCGTGGCCGTTCAATTAAATGTCAATTAACGTGTGACAATAAATGTAGTCCAGAAAATAAAAAACGTAGCGCTTGCCGAAGATCAGCATCATTTTCACGAACGCGACAGAAACCTCACAGCAACGCAGCCGATAAGAGCATCGATAGGCAGGCAACGAGGGAATGTTATCAGCTGTTTTCGACAGTCGAAGAGCAAGCGTGATAGCTCGCTTGTCGCTCGAGTCGCAAGGAAGAGCGAGTGAGATAGAGAACAGAACGTGGGACAGCAAAAAGAGCAACAACTACTGTGGCCTATAACTAAATAGTTTAATAAGATATTACTTTCGCACTGTATTATGAATAAAATTCATACAACTTTTGTAATTTATTATATAAAAGAGTGTGGTCTGCTATTATGTGGAAAGTAACACGGTTTACTTCTTAGCCGCGGGCTTCTTGGCAGCGACCTTCTTCTTGCGGGCGGCGAGCAGCTTGGCGCGGTTGGCAGCAGCCTTTGTAGCGACGTTGGCAAAGTGGGACTTAGCCAGCTCCACGTTCTGTTTCTTGGCCTTGGCCAAAACCTTGGCCACGGTACGCTTCTCGGCGGCCAGGGCAGCACGACGCTTGAGGACCTCAGCATAGGGGTTCAACTTGACCAGTTGACGCACATTGGTCAGAGGGTTCAGACGACGCACGCTACGGAAGACCTTCTTGCGTGGATCGCGCAGAACCTTGCGGATTTCCTCAGATTTCAGGAGGCGCGACAAGTCAGTGTTGGCCATCTTGGGCTGGGGCAGATTGTAGCCCTTCTTCAGAGTGGAGGGTTTCTTCCAGGTGCCGAACAAATCGTTCAGGCGCGAGAAAGCCGACTCGGTCCAGATGACAAAGCGACCAACATGACCGCCAGGTGCCAGCTTCAGCAAGTTCAGTTTATCAACGCTGATGGTCTCAATGCCGGGGATGTTGCGGAATGCCTGACGCAGACCCTCATCCTTGTGGTAGACAACCAGAGGACCACGACGGGCAATGCGGCGACGGTCGCGCATGGTACCACGGCCAGCACGGAAGCGCTGCGACTTGTACACCTGCAAATGATTAGTTTAAATTAGTACAATTCCTAGAATTTGAAATGGGCCACACTTGTTACATGTAGCTGTAGCCCTCCACTGCAAACGGTTGTAGCTTTGGATAAGACTACAAACGTAACGCCTAGGAGGGCATTTGATCTAGCAACGCATTAGAAACACTGCTCCGAGGAGCAAGCAAACGAAATCCGAAATAGTCGAATGTCATTTACATGAACGTTGCTAAAGATTAGACGCTGTTAGTTTAGCGAGTACATACCTTCTGAATATCAGCCCAGATCTTCAAACGACGCAAGAAAACAACAGCTTGCTTGGTCTTTTGCAGCTTCTGCACATCGTCGGAGACGACCAAGGGGAACTCGGAGACGCCATCGATAACGTGTCCCTTGGACTGCACCAGAGCTGGAACACCGGAGGCAGCAATAGCCGAAACCAGAGCATAACGACGCTGGTTAACATTCACCTTGCGGTGCCAGCGACGGAAAGTCTTGGTTGGGGCGAACATGCGTCCACCACGGCACATGTTGCCGAAGGCACCCTGGCCGGAACGGTGAGTACCACCACCACGAACACGGGGAATACGCGCAACGGCACGGCCAGTACCCCAAGATTCGGCAGATGTCTGGTGACCTGGTGATGAAATGATTGAATGAATAAATACGATTGTTTACAAACAATTCTTTTCATTGATGCACTTACCTGCTAGCTCGCTGACAGCATAGGGCTGACGGTTGTTGCGACGCATCAGCTGGTGCACCTCGTTGACCACATCAGGGCGGATGGGGGCCTTGAACACTGCGGGCAGGCAGATGTTCTTCTCCTTGACAGCTTCATTCTTTTCCGTATAAACGGAGACCAATGGCCTGGCGTTGCCTAAGCTCTGTAAACACAATTCAAAATCATTTCTAATTTCTTCTTAAAACACAACAGTCGCAAATGCGCTGCCAACGTCGCGCTGCTGCCGCACACTACAAACACGTGGAGGTTAGGATAGTTTCATGACAAATTATTCATGTTTTTCGCACTTTTTGTATGTTAAACAATTCATTTTGTAGTTTACAGCAGCCCGGACATTACTTGAGTACACTTTCTCACCATTTTCGCTGATTTTTAATCCCAATAAATGGTGTTAAATTTTCTGCAAATGCAGATGCCGTCCTCTTTTTAATAAGAAGAACGAAGAAAGAAAGAGAGCTGCCGGAAATGGCCGAAAGGTGCTGCCAATCGCATTTTAGACAGCAGGGTTGCATTTCTGGCAACATGGCTGAGCGCTGTCAAAGTTGGCAGTGTTCGAGAATATCAGAATGTTAGTCGTACGGTCACTTCACATTATCCAACACTGCACACAAAATATAAACAATTTCTTGTGTATCGCGCAGAAAAAACTTAATTTGTTTAATATTATGGCCGATGAAGTTGTAGTAGATGCATTACCATACATAGATCATGGATACGACGACGTGGGCGTTCGTGAATCGGTACTTGAAATGGTGTTTTTTTTTGGCGGATAATAATTTTTAAAAATTGGTTGTTTTTTTTTTAAAGGCTCTGGCTATGGTCGAAGAGGAATGCCGGCGTTACCGGCCCACAAAGAACTATCTGGACCACCTGCCCTTACCTGCAAGCTCACCGTTTGAGACACCGCTGATGATAAATGAATTTGAGCGCATACAAAACCGTCTGCCCATGGAGACACTGTCAATGAAGCGTTACGAGCTGCCGCCGCCGCCGTCTGGCAAACTCTCGGAAGTATCAGCCTGGCAAGAGTCCATTGAGAACTCGATGGCGCAGCTGGAGCATCAGTGGGTGCGCTCATTAAATCTTGAACTGATGTTGGACTACGGCACTGAGGCCTGGAAATCGTACCTCGAAGTATTTACAGCCATGCAGGCCAAAGCTCAGATACAATTGCAGCACATAAAAAAGGACATGCAGGATGTGAATTGGCAGCGCAAACAGGCACAAACACAAGCTGGGGAGAAGCTGCGGGCTCTTGAGGCGCACTGGGTGCTGCTTGTGTCCAAGAACTATGAAATTGAAACCGAATGCGTTGAGTTAGAGAAAGTGGTTCAAGCTGCCCGCGAGCAGCTAGAGAAACTTGTCCCGCCAAACAACGACGAGACACCGCCGACGGAGCAAACGAATGGCCACGTGTCAAAAGCAGAAAGCAATGGAAATGATGACGTTGATAGTGACGTTGATAATGACGTTGATGAGGACAACGCTGAGGAGGATGAGGAGCAAGATGAATCCACAAATGAAACGTAATAATTTATACAATTTTAAATACATATATTGAGTCATATAACAAGCAAAATGCGAATACATTGTATAAATATAGGATTCGTGTGTACGCGTTGTGAGTAGCCCGAGCTACCTAGTCTAGATTATTTGAATCATATCATGTATACATATGTATATGTAATTGTAGTTAATACAGCTTCAATTGCGGGTCATCGTCAACGTCACCGGCTGTCAGTTAATCGTATGGCACATTCGTGATACTATCTATTGATATGGCTGGCCCGGAGCGGGTATCGAGTGGCGCATTGCGGTGGGAGCAGCGGCAGCAGCAGCAGTATTTTAAGGAGCGCGATATGAATTACAAAAGACAGGAAAGGAACCATAGCAAAGGTAGCATAGGATATGTTGCAGGCGTGTGCGTCTCTCAATATAAATCCTTCCGCCGCTCCGGCACGAGCAATCATCATAGATAATCCTTACATCTACAGTGTCGTCTCAGGAACATGACCATTATTGTGCAACCGAAGTCGTTGCAGTTGCTCCTGCTCCAGTCGCATATCGCCAATCTTTTGCTCCAACTTTTTAATGCGCATCTGGTATTTGCGTTTGCTCTGCTCCAGCATCTGGCTTAGGTTACTGCAATGTATTTGTATTATTTATAACTTATTTATGCTGGAGATAAATTAACTTACTGATTTGTTTTTTGTAATTCTCGCAAATTCTGATGCATTTGCTCGCACTGCTCGTCGTTGGCCTTTTGTGTGGCATTCATGTTCAGCAGGGTTTGAATACGGCCCTTTAGCTCCGTCTCCCGACCAAGTGCCTCCACTAGCTGTTGCTCGGTGAGTGCTGCATGCTCCGCCTCCGAGTAGGAGACACGATTTGCCGCCTGCAATTGTTTTAGGGCCTCGTGCAGGATGCTTACACGTTCATTGGCATGCTGCTGCTCTCGCTCGGCTTCATCCTTTTTGGCTTTAAGCTGTTGGTTCTCATCGCGCAACTCAAGCAATTCCTGCATTATAACCGCCGTCTCAAGATCGATGGGCGACGACTTTTTCTCCTTGTCATGGTCCCGCAACTCTTGGCTCTTCTCCAATGCCAGCCGTTTCTTTTCATACACATCGCTAAACGGCGACTCCAGATTGACTGTGGTGTGCTGCACCACAGACCGACGTCCCTTTAGCTTGGAGACATGATAGCGCAGGCGATTGTCGTCGTCGGCACTCCATCCATGTCGCACGCCCTTTGGCGCATCCTCTGCGCTCAGATTAATATTGTGCTGCCAGGGTCCCAGACTATTCTCGCTCAAGTTTTTCTCGCTCTCCAGCCTCACAAGCAGATGATGTGCCACCGACTCCACGGCACGACGACTCTCCTCAGCAGCCGACGACTTGTCGCTCAGCAGGGCCAGTCTAAAAATGGGAGTTTCTTAATCAATAAAATGGTCTTTGATTTCTCGTAAGCAGAGATTAAAAACGTAGCCATAACTGTAACTGTCAACCGGTGTTAACCGATGGAAATTGGTAACCGTAAGCGAAAAAAATACTGACCGATACCGTAAAGAGAATTTTTTGCAACTGAAATAAACCGTTTCGTGCATAACGGTTTATTTCGTTTCGGTCAGACATAAAATGTAATTATATTGTTAGTGTGTAATCATCGTTTTTTAACTAAATTTGATTTTAATTTCTTTTCTGTATATTGATCTCTATAAAAAAATCTTAAGTTTTTCAAATTTTTCAATATTTCTTTTCAAATTTGTATATCTTTAACAGTTTTAATTGAAATCATACCAATATTTCGAAACCGAAACATGCAACAAACCGGCTACCGTTACATAACCGATACGAAACCGTTAACGCACCTGCTTTCCAGCAGCGCCAGCATCACATCGTAGGCTTCAATGGCGCGATCGCTGCAATTGAGCGCCAGCTGAAGAGCCACAGCATTGGACTCGTATTTGCCACACAGCAGATAGAGATGCTCTGTATGCTCCTTGGACTCGTCCAAGGTAAGGGACAGCAAAGTGTTGCGCATCTTCACTTGCTCCATTTTACGCTGCAATCGCTCCAGCTCCAGTTGCAAAGGTGCCAGAAAACTGTCCATCAGTGAGTTTGGTTTGCATACCAAATGCTCGACGAGATTGATGTCCTTTTTTATAAATATATAGAAATGGAATTTTAGGGAGTTTCAGTGAGTATAGTTTATGCATAGTTTACCTCATTGCTTAGATCGGTGTCCTCGTCAGGTGAAGGTTCTGCTTGTGGCTCGTTTTTACTGGCGCAACGAAGCTTCACGCGCTCAGCCATTTTGACGCACTTCTGTGGACTTGTCACTGAAACGCAGGCTGCAAATTCAAAAGTTGATTATGAGAAACTATTCTTTTTTTTAACACCCTGTACTTAAATAGTGCAAAGGGTCTCTAAAGTTTGTCACATACAAGAGGAAGCCTGCCAAACCGCAAAATGTAGATTTCATTAAAGTTAAATAAATATGGTTATTTTTAGGGCGAATTTCTTTGAAATCTGACTTGCAATTAATTTAGACAAACAACCAAGAATGTATAATATTTGGAATGGCAAAGAAGAGTTTGGTATTTATGTTTGGTACCATAGGTTATCGGTTACGTAAATTTTAATATATCGGTTACGCAACGGTTTCGGTTTTTGTATGCTTCGGTTTCGAAATACCGGTAAATTTTCGGTTTACAAATCAATTTAAAAATTTTTAAAGACATGTAAATTTGAAAACGATGAAATACCTTAACAACTTATTTAAAACTTATGCCGAATCGAAACTAAAATAACCGTTATGCTAGAATCATTTGCTTAAAGGTTATTTCAGTTAGAATAATTTCGGTATCTTGGTTTCGGTATTTTAAAATAGTTTGATTTCGGTTATGGTTACAAATTTCAATCGGTTAATACCGGCTAACGGTCACGGTTTTAATCCCTGCGAATGACTAAAGCAAATTTATCGCTACAGAGTCATGGTACACGTAATAGTTCTGATGGATCATCATCAATTAATCTCGATCGGATAATAAAATCGGAGGTTGTTTAAAAAGCACTGGCACTACAAATTACAAAGCTTTCTGTGAGTGTTTTTTGCTACAGATTAAGTGCAGGGTCTCGTACAGTCGGGTTTTCTCGACTGTCAGCTATGCTAAATACCATTTAAGTCATTGAGACACTGCTCGTTGTTGGAGCCACGATCGTTGCCATTTTCATTTTCGTTGCCCTGCAGTTCGCAGGCAAAGTAAATGACATTGCTTTGATCCTCCACAACAGCCGAATCCTTGTCCTTGGTGGAAATCTCAGCTTGCAGCAGTGCAATCTGTGCGCGTAGATGAAGCACCTCCTCCTGCAGTGCTTCCAGTTGTCCCTTATTAATGGCATCCTGGGGCTTGATGTGTATGCTATCTGGATCACTGGAGCAGGCACCCGGAAAATCCTCAAGCGGCTCCGTTTGACACTCCTCGCCCTCGGCATCCGCATTGGTCAGATTCAACTCGGAGTTGTACACGGAACCCTCCTGATAACTTAGCTCTGTCAAGACAAATATGTAATTGTCAGCATTTTATTTTTTGATTGGGATTGGCGTGCTTACCACTGCCCTCCCCTTCCGGCTCCTGTTCCTCCATAATGATATGCTCCTGTTTGCTGCGCAATTTCTTGCTCAGCTCAGCGATGACGCAATGCATCTCTGTGATGCGACACTCGTGAGCCTGGCTGACCACCTCCAGGCGCTTGTGGCACATGTCCCGCTCCGCGTTGCTCGCCACCAGTTGACGCTCCGCCTGTTGCAGGCGCTGCGACAGCTCCCGCACCCGATTCTCCAGCTGCTGCACCGACAACTGTTCAACCTGCAATATACAAAGATATACAAGAGATTTATTAGTTGTCTTTAACCCAATTTAATAATTAATCATTATCACATTAATGGGGCGCCGTGACATTGGCTGTGCCATTAGCGTATATTCCCAGCTACGTCGCTTCTCCCCCCCATGTTGTCCAAAGGGAGTGTCACTGCAGCACATGCAGCTCAGGCTGCGTGGAAGCAGTTGCTCCGATATCATGGCCAGTACAAAAATTCAATTAAATTTTTTTTTTGCCAGTGATTACGTCGTCGTCGTCGTCGTTGTTGTCCGTTTTGGTTGCTGCAATGTTGACCCTGCGTCTTGCAACGCACCTGCGCAGTGCGCAACGCATCGCAATTTACATACATACATGTACATACATATGTATGTAAGCATTACTCGTGCACCCATTACTCGTGCAGTACAAGGGTATATCGTATTCACAATTTATGAAAACAGTTTTTGAGTTGTGTCTATGAAGTTTATACATATGTATATATGTTTATGTACTATATATATTTCAAAGTTAAATTGCCGCCCTAATCTTTCGACGCCGTCTCTACAAACAAGTTGTTCACTATATCGGGTGTTCTCTATACTCAGACTCGGCTGTATTCTTACATTAGGTTCATCATTCAATTTTTTTTAGTTTATCAAAACAGTTTTTGACCAACTTTAGATTAATTTGCAAAAAAAATACCCCAACTTGCTTTTCTTCTTTTTCTATTATTTTTTAGGTTTAACTATTTAAAAATAAAAAAAAACAAGGGATTTAGACCGCAAGGGAATTATAACCGTTAACCGGTATTACCGATTGAACTAGTTACCGTAACTGAAACTGTAACCGAAACCAAATTTTTTTCAAAACTAAATAACCGTTTAGTAACTGATTCATGCATAACGGTTATTTTCAGTTCAATCATTAAATTACATTTTGTTATCAATGTATATTTGACGATTTTAAAACAAATTTTTTATTTTGTTTATATTAAATAAGAATATTAATCTCATTGAATAAAAAGGGTCTTTTTAAAAACTAATGAATTTTGGATATAGTATTTTTGTGATAATATTGAAAACAAATCACCGGTAACCGTTTTATAGCCGATATTCTAAGATTTTCCGTAACCTATAACCGAAAACCAATATTCGAATTTAACCAAAGCCGTAACAGAAACCGATATTCGTTTCGGTTTTCTACCCTGGTCAAAACACTTACTTCACATACTGTATGTACGTGTGTGGGTGTGAACACTTACTGCATATGTGTGTGTCTATATAAATATATTCGTAACGGTCACTCACTTTGTTGACAATGTCCAGTGTCGAGCAGCTGGAAATGTTGTTGTCGCTTTCGGTTGTATCTCGCTGTGTGTGCTCCGGCGAGTCCATCTCGTAGGAGACCACAACGTGCTTATGCTGGCCCAGACCAGCACTTGGTCCCCCGCCCCTTGGTGATATGCTGCCAAAGACGAATTCGATGTCATCGCCAATGACGCCGCCGCCGCCGCCCTTTGATATGCCTTTGATATCCCGTTGCTTTCCATTGTGCCGTCGTGGCACATCGGAGCCAATCTTGGCAACGCGTGCTATTTGCACATCGTTTGACATAATGGTTGCACTAACTTTCGGCCTGTCTGCTTGGTTTTGTGGGTGGCGGGCGGTGGGTGGGGTGTCTAAGCTGTTGGCTTTGTTTTCACTGCGTTAGTTTCGCGTATTTGGCTTACATTTGATTGACGCTCCATTTCCACAGATAATGGCACTTGAATTCATATGGTCTCCGTGACCCTTTGGAGTTTTTAAGGCATTTTTAATTCAGAATTTATGCATTTGTTTCGGATTGCAGCAACTACAAATTTCTTATCAGAAAATGTATACTATAGCAGTCGAACAGTGTTGGGCAACTCTCGCAAATTCTGAAAGCGGTGCTGTAAAACGACATTCAATTTAACGTATTTTTCTTTTTGAAAAAAAATCTGTAGAGAACAATGAAATCTTATCAAGGCTCAAGCAGAGCTGCGTTTATTGTACGTTTTCGATAATATATATAAATAGATAATCAATAACTATATTTGTGATACATTCATTATCAATGGTAATGTTAATGTTATAAATATTGGACTAGTTAGGTAACTCAGCTCAAAGGTATAATACAACTACGACATGGTTGCAGCATTGCCAGCGCTTATTGTAACCATAGCCTCATAGTCACGCATATCCAAATCGTGGAGGGCCTTCTGCACTAGAGCAGCCAAGTGTGGCGGCAAATCTTTGAGATCCTCCATTCGTTCCCTGGCGACAGAGCTGGAAACTCGTGGTGTGCCATTGCAGCCAAAACCACAATTGCCCGAGTCGGTCGTTGCCGAGGAGGATTTATAAGTATTAATGGCTATATCATCATTCAGTCGTACATCAATCCCATACACGGAGGAGTCGGCTGACTCCGACGACAGCGAAGACATGCCGTCATCCGACTGCGTGGTCTTCACGTCATATGGCTCGGATGTTACTGTATGTGCGTCCTCTGAAGCAGCTGGCGTTGCTACTGCAGTTACACCTGGGCTCCCATCGTGCTCCTGAATATCCACATCATCCACCTGGGCCGAACAGTAGCCATTGAGCAGCAACTGCGATGGTGCATAGCCATAATCCTCATCGTCATCTTCACCTGTTGGATTTTCCGATTCACTGCTTAAAAGCTGCTGCCAACGTTGCTCCAGCTCTGCCATTTTAGTCGCAAGTATTCTATAAACAACAAGAGTTTGGTTAGAATTTAATACACTTATTTCCATATTATATGATTTACTTGTTAGTTCGTTTCTGATGCGTCAGCGCTAAATTTTTATCGTTCAAATTGTCGAGCAGTGCCAAGCACAAGGATTTGAGATCGTGAATGGTCTCCGTTTTACCAGGTAAATCAATGCCGCTCTCCAGAATGGTTTTTACTGCAAATGCAAAATCAATACCAGCATTTCATATTTTACATTTCATTGTTAACCTTGTCTAGGACTCAGTAATGTGTCATCATTGCTGCTGCTGCTGCCCAGCTTGACGATGCCCTTCTTGCGCTTTGTCTCCACGATGGTCTGGTAACAACAAGGATTATTAGTGACTTAAGAGCATTCAACAATTTCAAATCCCTGCTATACCTTATACTTGATGACCGACTGTTTGGTCAGTTCTAATTCGCTGTCCTGAATCTTGACACGTTCATGCAGGTACTTGTTTTCCAGCAGCACGGCATCAATGTCCAGTAGCTGGAAAAGTCGAAATCGTTATTAAATCTGTTGAAATTTTAAAGCAGTGGTGTCCAAACTGCCAAAAGCCCATCCCATGGGAGATAGAGGGACATAGAGAGAGGGGGAGAGAATACACATGTTCTATAAATAACACATTCTGCGGCTTGTGCTCTCACGACATGTGTGTTCGGTTTTTATTCTCTCGGTGTAAGTCAGTAAAACGTTTCGTTGACTTCGTGTTTCGCTGCTACGTACACAAGCGCAATGTTTGATTGTGTGAGTTTGGACACCACTGCTTTAAAAGGACCTTGCTTACTTTTGGATGCATTTTCTTGGCTTTCAGTGCCACCAGCAGTTCGTGATTTAAACGATGCGCCTTGCACTTGTACGCATCGCGTTCCGTGATAAGTTCCTCCTTTTCATCAATAATCCCCTTGAGGTCAAACGCCAATTGTGCGTTCTTCTTCTTTAAGTTCTCCAGATGACAAATGAAATTGGCCCGATCCCGTTTCCATTGCAGTTCCTCCTTGTTGTGCGCAGCATTTTCACATACCATCGCCTGCAGTCGAGTCTTGCTATTGGCCTCCCTTTCACGCAGCAGCTCCATGTCGCCCTGGATCTCGTTAAGCCGTTGCTTTAGTGCCTCCACTTCGGTATTTAGCTTCAGATTCAACTCGCGTGTCTCGTGCAGCAGCGCTGCCAGACTCGAATTTTGGCTCAACGCTCCACAGGCATTGCCATTCACTGCGAGGAGTTCGCTATTTCGTTTCATGGCCGAGTATCGCAGCTGAAGTGTCTCGGCCATCAATTTGTACTGATCGCGCTCCACACGAAACTGTTCCAGCTCCTGTCGCAATATGCGCAAAGCTTCCACTTTGCTCTGCAGCTTGCGATGCACAGCCGAGGTCTGAAAATTAATTTATTAAATTATATGCATACATATAAATATTGTGGAAATTCTGTTGCTCACCTCAACGTTAAAAGTTTCCATATTATGTTCTCCAAACATATAGTCGTATTGACTGACATTGACACCGTTACAATTATCATTGCTATTACTGGTATTAGTATTACTATGTCCATCGTCCATTTCCATTCCGTTGCCGTATTTCTCCATATGTTTCTCGAATTAAAGCTCGTAACGCTTGACATGGACAAACGATAATGATGCAAAAACTACGGCATCTAAGTGTTTTCGGTTAATATTATTATCTGTATTATTATTATTATTATTATTGTTCCATATGCAATTGAAAAATATCACAAAGCTGTCAATGTTGTGTCGTCAATTTATTGTATTCAACTGTTCAACTAATCAATTTTTAATTGCGCTTGCGCAATTGAAAATCCGAGTTTGGCAGCGTTGCCACCTTTTAAAAATATAGCACAAGCAGCATAAATGGCACAGGCACAGTACCGTTAAGCCCAATTTACACGGTCGGTTTCCGACCGACACTTTTTGACCGATGGAAAATGTTGCCATTCAACAAGCACCAAAAAATACCAAAAAATGTCATTCTCACATGTAAAGTTTGCTTCGATGACAAACCGACGCTTTAAAATTTTGCGTGTTCACACGAGACCGACGATTTATTAACGTAAAGTGTCGGTCGGAAACCGATCGTGTAAATTGGGCTTTAGAATTGTGGCGCACTGGTGCCACTTTATACAAATATTTTGGACCAGACAATAGGGAATAATGTTCCGTTACGAAAAAAGTGTACCAACTTTTAATATCTTCCGGGGTATCGAACCGAAACGAATATCGGTTTCAGTTTCGCATTAAAGTTTTCGGGTATTGGTAACGCAAAATTTGTATACATCGGTTACCGGTATTTTGTATGTTTCGGTTTCGAAAAACCGGTTGATTTACAAAACTATTTTAAAAAATGTTTAAGGCTTAAATTTGAAATTAAATACTCAATAATTTAAAAAATTAAGAAAATAACAAATTAATAACCTAATTTAATGTTATACTTGACCGAACCGAAAATAACTGTTATGCCAGAATCGGTTTCTTTATGGTTGTTTAGGTTGGAATAATTTCGGGTGAAATTGAAAATAAAATTTTAAAATCTTACATATTTTTTCAAAAGGTGAACATAACAGACCCACTAAAATTACTAAACATAAATGAAATTGCTAAGTCAACATTAAAATTTATTCCAATATCTATACACAAGATTATTAAAGGTACGGATTGTAATCAAGACTATCAGGTAATTTATTATTGCTCATAGTACCTTCCAAGCAGCGGAACTGATGATGATGAGGATGATTTGGCTTAACCAAAGCACTCAGTATCATTTTCGCCAGGACTTTGACATTCGTAAGCGTCTCGGATCTTATATTAAAGTTTTCAGCTTTGGATAAAATGCTTTCAACTGTTAAAATATAAATATTTAGATACTTTATAATTTAGAAATATAAATAGCATACCCCTTTGGATAATCTTCTTATGACATCTGATCTGTCGTATGGGAGTTTCTTTAATATCTGATTCAAATAAAAACGGATCAGTTGGTCTTTGAAGTACGGTTAATTGTCTCATTTGCAACATATCCTGCATTTGGGTCTTGCATTGAGTCCAACACATATTCGTTGGGTTGGACCCATTGTATGACCAATGATGAAGGCTCTTTGCATTACGCTCCCTATCCGTTTTGTCTTGACGCATCAGCTTCAACTGATAACCAACTGAAATTAGATTTGATCCCAGCATATTTAGCTGATTGTACAGCTTTGACTCCACGTCATCGTCCTGCGAATAACTGTTGTCCTTCACTCGGCATTTGTATTCGTTGAACAGATTTACAGTGATGAAAAGCTGTTGGTCATAAAATTATTAGCATTTTTAAAGATAGTTAATTTATAGGCGAGTTTTAGCTGACTCGAGGTCTGATTAATGTCGATATGCCAGTCTCTATCATCAGTACCGTTGTGCTCACTTGACCAGCGATCCAAGCTTTATGTCACCTTTGAGACGCTAGAACCAGTTGAGAATTCCAAGACGCAAAAGTGACAAAATAGCTTAAAAACTGATCTTGCCCTTTGTGTGTGTTGTTGTTTGTTGATATAGTGTCCTATTGACATTAATCAGACCTCGAGTCAGCTAAAACTCACCAAACATTTTATTTCTCTACCTTATTTTCAATATTTGCAAGGCGTTGAGTCAACTCATAGTTCAGTTTACTTTCGTCGTCGTTGCCTCTGAAGATTTTCTGTATGCTCTGCTGATTGTCCTGCAATTTGTCAAATACCTTTTGATTCGATCTGAGAATGTTCTTCAGCTTGTTTATCCGCTCCGCCAGAGTGTCATTATACTCGTCGGCCTTCTGCAACATTTTCTCCATACTCTGCAGATGTCGATTTAGATTTTCAAGTACCAACTCGTCGTTATTTTTCTGCATTTTGGCAATAATTTATATATATATATTTTTAATTATAACGTTCTTAATTTAAGGTATTAATTTTGCTTGTTTTTAAGTTTTTTTTTGTATGCCGGAAAATGTTTTTTCAAAAAAATTTTCAATCAAACATATAAAGCAACGAACGGAATCAAGTATACTATATTCGAATATTCAGCAATCAATGGTTGCAGGGAGTTTTCTACTAGTTACACTATATATTCTGGACATTTATATATTTGTACATATTAAATATGCATGGCATAAACTATTTCAATTGCTATTATTATTGTTCTTGTCTTTTATCTGCAGCTCATGGCATTGGCAATTGCAACCATTTTGCGCACAACGTTGACATTTGTGCCGTAATATGGATCAATGTCTTGTTTGCCCATGGTGACATCGCACTCCATTCGCGTGGTGGTCGGTGCACTGTATTCCTCGCCAGCGGTGTCCATAGCTGAGGCATGGAATTCCAGACAACGACTGAACGTCAGAATCTCTTCCAAATTGGAGACTTTAATTCCAGCACCAGGCATTACAATTATATCGCGATGATGTTTCGCTATCAATTGAGCCAAAACATCGACTCCTTCGGCTGCGGATTGACGAAATCCACTGGATAAGACTCGCTTAAAGCCCAGCTCCTTGAGCAGTTGAACATTCTCGTTCATGCATTTCTGGTCAGTGAGATCAAAGGCGCGGTGAAAAGTAACGGGTAGACCGTACGAACGCTCCATAACGCGTCGACACTTGTCCATATCAATCGTTCGGTCTGTGTTCAGTGCGCCAAAGACGAAGCCATCGGCGCCATGAGCGCGCAGTAAATCCATGTCTGTCAGTGTCGCCTGCAGCTCCTCCTCGCTGTAGACAAAATCAGTGCCGCGTCTTGGCCGCAGCATGCAGTATATGGGCAATGTGAACGGCAATTCCTTCAAAGTTTTAAGCGTTCCCGCGGTGGGCGTCAGGCCGCCTTCTTGTAGCGCTGCGCACAATTCAATGCGAGTCGCGCCGCCTTCCTCTGCTGCGAATGCTGATTTAATGGAATCCACGCATACCTCCAGTTTTATTTCATGAGCAGACATTTTGGACGAAATTTATTAATTTAATTAATGTTGTTTTATATCGCCTTTGTTATTGTAGCGTTTGTTTATTTTTTTTTTTACGCTGCCCTGGCCAGTGTTGTAAGGTGTTCAGCGCCCGTATAAGCCAGATTTTGAGTGAAAATAAGCTAAAATAAGCTACAAATAAAAATGCAAAGAAAATGCAAGAAAGCATAAAAAATCATTAGATTTTTGTTGATTAGAAAACAAATTTACGATCATAAAAATAAAGTTCACATAACAAAGAACAAGATCCGATATTTTTATGCCGTGAAACACAAGAATATGTTATATGAACTTTAAAGTATGCTAGATTTCAGGCTATAAGCTATTTGCAAATTTTATAAGCTTTTCCATTTTTAAATATGCTAGATCTATGCTGAAATAAGCTAATCTGGCAGCACTGTCCCTGTCCCACTTTTATTTCACAGCATGCCAACAGTAACAGCTGTTAAGTAAACTGCTTGCCACTTAAAAATATTTGATTGAGCCAAAAACAAACAAAAAAATTAGCATGCTGTGTTATGATCCGACTTGACTATCGCAACCAGATATCGATTTGCCGGCTAGCCATCGGCACTACTCAGGGATGAGTAAGACCTCGATATCTGGCGAGTCGGGTAACAAAGAAATTTATATTTTTAAATTCGGAATTAATACTCAGACTTTGGGTTCACAACACCTACACGGACAATCTGCTGGCAAGGATTTGGTGGACAGATGACATTATCCACCTATACGATGCCCTCCCATCCTATAGTCGGCTTTTAATATTTGTGCCGACTCCCTAATCCGGACTTCACCCAACCTACCACATATCCACCTCACCCGAATAAATAAATTAACAAATCATTTCAATGAACGTTATAATATTTAATTATAATTAATAATTTCCCTAACATTTTTCATTTGGCGTTTTACATATTAAATTTGTTTGAATTATTCGATAGTTTCGTATTTGACAATATCCACAAAACTATCGGCGACAATATGCAAAACTGAACTTTCTGGCAGCCCTAATTTCAGTGATCGTGAATGTAAACAATACAATTCGAATAAAATATAATATATGTTTGTATGTTAAGTGTAGTGAATAAGTAATATTTTAGATATAATATAATATAGATGTGATTGTGTGCTATTTAGCTATGTTCGGTAAGTATGTGTGGGCTTTCCCTAAAGAGCTCTTGTGGGGACTGGCAAAGAAGAAGTGTGTGCAGGTAAGTATTTACGTATGTAACACGCACATCGGTATTTACAATACGTTTGAATTTAACAATTTAAATGTATTATTCCACAGGCAATACAATTTGTGGGTGGACAGCCCCACTTCTTGGACGGAATCTGGACAGGCTGCGCCTGTGCTGAAGCCCGCTGTTTGCTGCTGATGGAGACTGCTGCTGAGCTGAAGTTTGTGGCACTTGGTGAGCCTATGGCAGCCACTGCGCCAAGTGCCGGCAGGGACGGACTCACTTTTGTCGTTTGATGCTGCCTCTGCTTCGACCAGTGGATCCTCGCTCTGTGTTGTGTGCTGTGTATGTGTAGCTTCGTCTGGTGTGTTGCTCCGTTGTGTTATGTGTGTGAAGGTGCTACGTGTGTGAGTGTCACCTCTGTCTCATTGTTTCTATCCCGACGTGAATTAAATGTTATTAATTTAATATCTTTTTACAGATTTTTTATCTGCCCGACGGACGTCTATTTTCCTCCCACGCTGTAGCCACCACGAGCCGAAAAATCAGACTAATCCCTAACCTAATAAACTCCTGTCATCTTCTCTCCTAATCTCCTACCTCCTTATTCCTGTCATCCTTATTTATGTTTTGGTCGACGCTGATTGGCCAAGCTGTTGCTACGTGTTTCCCCTGCGGCCGATAGATGGCGTTGGCAACAGCTGGGGTCTATCGATGTTTCAGCGCCGACCATAACAACACACCCTTTCCGGGGGGGGGGGGGGGGGGGAGATAGAGGAAGAAGGAGTCTTGAGATCCAGGCGCCAACGTAGGCCACGCCCACACCCTGAGATTAAGAGTCTCGCTTTATTGACTGAGTTAGCCGGGCATTATCATTATAGTTGTCATTCTACCATTGCAGATTCTACCGCATTCTGGCGAGCAAACCGGCCACAGGAAATTTTCGGATCTGGGATTCAATCTGATGAGCCGGATGCATGCTCTCCTTGCACTTTCAGCACGCTAACGGTACCGTTCCTCCGCCAGCACGCGGCCGGTATAATGCTTTCACCACCGGATCTGTCCCTGAATCTTTCTCTACAGGTGGAGCATCAACTTCCTCCCCAAATCGCCGGAATCTTATCTGCCGCCGTTGCTCCAAGCCGTCGCGCAAATTGTTCCAGTTCGCACTCTTCCTGATCATCGCGTACCTCCCAAACCAATGTTCAGCTCGTCTGTCCCTTGGCACATGGGAATCCTGCATAATTTTGACCACGGTCCACTGATGAGCCTTCTTTTCCGTCTCTTTCAGTGGGTCTAACCATGCTTCCGAGTATCCGGATGCGCTTGTTCCTAGGAAGCCGTCGCTAGAATGCTCGAAGTGTTGTGGACTCTGCGTATCCGTTGACAGTTTCTGCAGGGCCTCCAGTTCACGGCTGCCTTCCACGTCATTAGGGATGTTCTGACCTACTTCCGGAGAAGGAGACGCCACTGATGGCATCGTCTCCCGTACCTGCTGTGATTTCAGAGCCTCATTGTGCCACTTATCGACGAGGCACTCTGTTTCCTTGGCCAAGAGAGCAGTAGGAAGTTCAATGAGCGCACGAAGCTGCTGCTGTTCTGATGACACGGGATCCACGGAATACATCGATCGAACCGTTTCCCGGATCTGCGCCATAAAGGTCAACATTTCCTGCCGGAACACAGCCTTATAGTCGGCGAGCTGGGTGTCCATAGCCGCCATGTAGGTTTGCTGGGCCTGAAATAGCGCAATGTTGATCGCCGAACTGAGTTCGCTCGGTACCGCAGCATATTCTCTGGAGCTATCCTGGTGGCCACGAGAGAGAGTCCTTTCTTCCACCTCTCCACTCCAAAAGGAATCCCTATTTGCTCTACTCATTTTATCTAATAATAATTCCCAGTTCCTAATACGACACGTAACATTAAATATAAATAACAAAAATAATGACAAAAAAAACGA